>PVKP010021075.1:0-39736 GCA_004027715.1 Plecturocebus donacophilus | reverse complement strand
GAGACTGTTTGTTATGATTTCCGTTCTTTTGCATTTGCTGAGGAGTGATTTACTTCCGATTATGTGGTCAATTTTAGAGTAGGTGTGATGTGGTGCTGAGAAGAATGTATATTCTGTGGATTTGGGGTGGAGAGTTCTGTAAATGTCTGTTAGGTTTGCTTGTTCCAGGTCTGCGTTTAAGTCCTGAATATCCTTGTTATATATATATATTTTAAACTCTTAAACCATTAAACAATTACCAAGATCTTGGTAATAATTAATGAAAACTAAGCCACTTTCTAGAAATAAGCTTATTTTCGAATCCACTGTATAAACAGTCTTTGACTAGTAATATTGTTAATACTCTGAGCACTTGCCTAATTGATACACTATGTGTGCATATTCCTCCAGATACATGGTATTATTCCTTCTTCTACCCCAGATTAGAAGAGCGCCCATTCCTCAAAACTCTTGCTACCTGATAACTGTCAGAACAGCTAGGATGCAACTGACCATCCATGGAGAGGTTTAATGTACAACCTGAAGAACTACAGGCCTCTGCCCTGTGTAACATCTCACTGTTTATGCAATTAACAACTTTCTGTAGAGTTGAAACTTATTTTTATTTTGCAGTTTGTATTATATTTATTAAAGAATCAAAATTTTAGTTTAATAAAATGGTTCGCTCATCCTGATTATAGTTGAATGGTACCACTCTGTCAAAAGAGCAGAACACCATAGGATGTATCATAAAACAACTTTATTTTTCCTCCACTGCTCTTTCTATTGGGGAACAGGGGCAGGATTTTCCTTGCCACATGGATGAAATCACAGGCAGTGGTCATGAATCTTTGGGTTGGTCTTTGATATAAAAAGTCACATCTTTCAAATTTAGTTATAAAAACTCTCTTGTTCCAATAATTTAAATGTTCATCTCTGGTAGTAGCCAAAATTCTGAGCTTGAAGTTTATTCTCTGGAACACTGCAGTAGGAAAGGGGGCATGGTCAACTTTTCCATTTCCCCACTTTGTGCCTCTCTGCCTTGCCCAAACTCATGAATCGCAGTTTCACACCCTTCCAGGTAGAAGACAGGAAAGATCTGCTTAGCAGGTCACTGCCTTGCTTTGATTTTGGAAGGTATTCAGGTGATCTCTTTCTCACTGCAGAGTTTGTATGCATCCTTTGGAGACTCTGCTTTACAAAGGATTGCTCACCTGAAATTCTCTTAATGCTGGTCTTAATGCAAGATCTCTTCTCCAGCAGATATCAAATACAATCTCTACCTCACACCATCATGTTCTGAGCAGAATATCTCCAACATCTCTTGCTGTGGTCACCTCAGTCCTGGCAGATAGTTCTGCAGATTTCTCTAAGCTGACTCTCACCCTTGCAGTCCACACCCCATCTGCAGGGCAAGGCTCACATATCCTCTATCCTGACAAACTCTGAGAGTGAAGGTTGTTCCCCACAGGTACGCCTCACCTCTTGGCCTTTAGAACCAGCCAGCCCCAATACCTGCGTTTTAAGGCATGGGTCCAAAAACAGCCCACCCTGTTTCCTACCCACCTCCATCATCCAAGACGCACAGATCAAGCTCTCTGTGTGGAACAACACCTACTCCTCGCCCCCAGATATCTCCTAAGGGGATTAGGAGTGAAATTCACAGAAAATGAATTTCTCCAAAGAAATCTCTTCCAGACTTTTTAGTCCCTTTATATCTCTCAAAAAGGGTTGGGTCTTCAGGTTGCAAAATCTTTTCCAGCTCTGCATAGGTAGTAGCATCTGACTGAGGAATGGAGTATTCACCACCTATTGTTCTGTTCCAGTTAAGCAGAGCTTTAGCAAAAACTACAGGTAACAAATTCTATTTTTAATATCCTGTTACACAAACAAATATGCTGTGTATGCAAATGTTGCAAGAGGCACAGAGAAATGAAAACAATTGTGTATGGTAGAAATATTTGAATTTTATTATATGTCCTTCAATACTGTTTTAACAGTAATATTTTTAAATTTTCAGTTGGAATAAAAGCACGTATATGTTTGTAGAATTTTTCATCATGCATTCATTTTTGATTCAACAAATTATGAGAGAAACAGTGATGACTGTAAAATTTATCTCACCCTCAAGGAATTTACAGTAGAACTACAATAATATAACATAATATAATAGCTAATAGTATTACAATACTCTGTGTGTGTGTGTGTGTGTGTGTGTGTGTGTGTGTGTGTGTGTGTGTGTGTGTGTTTGTAAAGAGATGGGGACTAAAGGAGGTAAAGCAAAGTGCTAAGGAGTCTAGACAGGGATAGATTTTACTTCAAGCTGCAGGAGAGTTCAAGGAGGGGCTGGAGGGATGTATCTTGAGGGATGGATAGCATTTGATTTATCTAAGTCTTGGAGAAGGGTATTCTTGGGGAAGGAACAAATGCATATTATAAGGAAAGTGCTATAGAAAAGTAATTGGAAACAATTCGGTGTGATGGCTCTAGTATGAATTAAGAAATCAAGTGGGAAAAAATATGTTGGGCCAGAGTAGGTAGGGACAACCTCATATCGATAACCCTTTAAAAAAGTTCCAGATGCTTTTATACATGTTATAGGGAGAGAAATAGTCACCATTATATGTAATTTACTAATCTTTAAATAATTAATATATACTTGCCTCATTTATACAACTAACACATTTAACATCTATTAATTTAGAAAATGAGATTTCTCTTAAGCACTGTTGCAAACTGAATCCCTCTTCTCAAGTTTAAAGTAGCAGATTCTTTGAAATATTTTTCAAAAAGGGAACAAAATATACCAATAGAACAATAATTATAAAACTGAATAGTGTAAAAGTCATAAAATGACTTTGGAAGTAAAACTTTGGAGGTAAATTCGTGTCCACATCATCCCTGTCCCGATTCTAATTCTGGTTCTCCTTATGCTTCTGGGTTTTTTCCTTTCTTTCATTGCTTCCTTGGGTTATGATTATACTTAGCCAAGAAAGTCAGGCTTAGCTTCTCAAATGAGCTGCTAATGTTCCAAAATTTAGAACATGTGAATCAAGCCTGTTATCCATCTGAAGGTTTTCCAGTTACACATTGTACCTTACATCTGAAATAGTCCAAATTACTGACTCAGGACAATCAGATATGCTTTGATTTTTCTGTGACCTAGTCTTTTTTCAAAATGATCCTGGCCCTGAACGCATTGTCTTTGTAGTCTAATAAACATCTACTTTCCAGTTCTTATTCTGGAAATCTTTTTCTTATTTTACTACCAACAGAAAACTATTTATATAACTGCTTTGGGTCTAATTATAAAGTTAATCTGATTCATTGAAAATAAAAGTTTTTTTCTCATCTCTCAACCATTATGACTTGCAACACAGACACCTTAAGTCAAGGCTGAGGAGTATGGATATTGATCTATAGGGAATGTTAACCAATGAAAGGTTCTAAGTAAAGGGTAGCTTCACGTATGCTTCAGAGGAATCAATCTGGCCTCATAGAGAAGATGAATTAGAGTAAATGGGTCGGAACCAGGGAGCCAGAGGCCAATTGGGGAGACTACAGTCTGGGTGAGGAGTAATTAAAACCTAAAGCCAGGCAGTAGCTGTGGGAGCAGAGAGATTGGCAGAATGAAGCCACATCATCTGTTTCAAAATCCCAAATGTGATTTACTCAAGTCCTGTTCAATGAGGGATAGAGATCAGGCAGTAAAATGGCTGTCGTTTTACTTGGACTAATGGTGCCAATTTGAGAACAATTTTGATAGCTGCTACTTTAGTGCTTCAGTATGCACTAGAAGAAATGTGCCAAATTACCCACAAATGAAACAGAGACCCTGTGAAAAAGCAATGAGCAAGGCAGGAAATGTTAGCATTGCCCATGTTGCAGTCATCATGCTAAAACTGCTCCAGTTAATAAAGCATCTAATATGCTGCTTGAATCTTATTTGTGCCTTAACTTTGTAGGTATAGGATTATGACATGTCTATTATGGAATTTAGCATTCTAATCCCTCCACTTATACTCTTAAAAATAACATTTGTTTTTTTCTCATTAAAAACATTTTATATTGTATTGCGCATAACAATTACAAATTTAGAAAACACAGAAAAGCATAATGAAGAAAATAATGATCACTTTTAAACCTACCACACAGAGAAATCTACTGTTAAAACTTATTCTTTTAAAATGAGGCTAGGATCATTATAATTATTTTATTCAGTAATATTCCATTCCTGTAACAGTAAACCATAGTGTTTCCACTATCTTTAAATAGTTTTCTAAGACAGGGGTCAACAAGCTACTCCAGCCCGCCACCTGCTTCTGTAGTTTTGTGGGCACAGAGCCATGGACATTTGTTTATGTACTATCTATGTCTGCCTTTGCAGTACAAGAGGAAAATTGAATAGTTGTGACAAAGGCAGCATAGCCTGAGGAGCTGGAAATATTTACAATCTGGCTCTTTACAAAAAGTTTGCTAACTCCTGCTTTAAAAGATTATTTTAATGACAGCATATAACTAGATCAAAAGGCAATTCCATTGGACAGTGCATGAGCCAGTGGTTAGAAGCACAATGCTGGTGCCATGTTGTCTGAGTTTGTATCCCAGCACAACCATTTAAGAAACCGTATGAGCTTACCTAACTTATTTCACCTCTCTGTGCCTCAGTTTTCTCATCTGCAAAATAGGAAAAATAATAGTGTTATCCTCATAAAGTTGTAATGAAGATGTGGTGGACCCTATGATGCACCTCCAGATTTTTTTTCAGTCATTAGTGACTTCTTCCTTCAGCTCTGGGGAGTGCTGCCAGCACTCAGGTGTTAACTTTCTTTGGGGACTGCCTTACCCAAGGAAATTGCCTCACTCAAAATCGTGCCTCTTCCAAGGTACAGTTCACATTGAATTACACATCCACATCAGTGGAATAGTATAAAGGCCCATGGCCCAGCTCCCAGCTCAGGACAACTCTGAAGGACCAGTCCAGTTCCAGAGTTACCCATGGGCTGGCTGAGGCCTTTTATTGGCATTGCATAGCTGCTCAATTTCGCCCTCTGCCTAATTTCCCTTCTTCCTCTTCCATCTTCAGGTGCTGATCCAAACAATACTCCCTAACAAATATGCTACATCCTAGCCTCCATCTTAGAATCTGGTTCTCAGGAAACCTAACCTGAGATAGTAAGTTAAACGGGTCTATATTTTAAAATCTCTGACACAGAATAGATGCTATATATTTACACAATTGTTTTTAAATAAATAAACAATCCAGTGGGGAAAAAGTGGAATGGAAATACAAGTTAAAGAAGAAAAAATATAATAGTGTAAAACTTCTTACAATTGAAGAACAACTTAATCATAAAATTTTTATTACAAAATTTAATTATATAGATCAAGCAGTGGTTATTGGTGGAGACAATCCACATTGACAACTGTGAAATATTCCAATGTTAATATTTATTCATTTATTTTTATAAATCTTTTAAAAAATGTGCACTATTTTTTAAAATAGTATGTATATACATTTGTGGGATACATAAGGTGTTTTGATACAAGCATGCAATGTGAAATAATCCAATGCTAATTTTTAAATACAGGTGACAAATACCAATCAGATTCTCATAACATGTTCAGGATCTACATAAACTTGATTCTGAACCTAGTTCAATACACAAGGGTAAGAGAATGACAGTGTAATTACCAATAATTAAACCAAAGGCATAATTTTCCAAATCACTTTTAGTAAGTGAATATATTCTGACATTTTAAAAGTCCAAAGCTACATAAAGTTCAAAGCAATCAAGCTATTTTTCTACTGATATTAAAAAAAAGTTCTGGTGGGAGGGCAAGATGGCTGACTAGACGCAGACAGGTGGAACAGCTGCCACCAAGGAACCAAGAGGACGGGAGCACGCCTAACAGATCTTCAGAGGGAACACACCTAGAGTAGGTGGAGGGAAGACACAGAAGCTAGGCTGAAGGAGGAAGAAGCTGAGAACCCTGCATGAGGCTACCACACACTGGGACTCATTCCTTGCCCCATTGTCTCCAGGGAAATGGGTGAATTGAACTGGAAAGGAGCAACCCGTTCTTGCCACAGGCCTCTGGAATCCCAGCAGAAGGAGACCCCCTTGACCAGCATAGACACTCGAGTTGGCAGGAATTGCTGCTTAGAGAAGTGGTAGGGACAGCACATCAGCTAAGGCAGAGCCTAGAGGGTTTGGTACAGGAGCAGCTGTAGTGGAACACACCAGGGGAAGCCCATTTTTCTAGGCTCAACTTGTTCCCATAGGACACTTAAGCCCTAGGGAAGCTGTAATATCTGAACTCTGAAGGGTGATCTTGCCCATCATATGGAGCCAGTTCAACTTGAGCACCTCTTTGTCTGCTGGCCTCTCTCAGGGACCCAGCCTCACCACATCTGCTTGCAGAGCAGCCTCAGGTGCCCTGGGGGCCCACTTCACAGCTTCTGCACTGGCAGACCATGCCTGACTGGCAGACAGCTCCAGAGGGGTGGCCCCCATGGCCATGCACCAGCCTGCCTGCTCCCTCCTCCACACTGCAGTTCTCCTAGGCTGACAGCAAGCCCGGGCATTGCTTTCCCACAGCACATGTGCATGAGCAGGTTTTGCCTTAACTGCCTACCAGTGCAGTGTGTGCATGCTCCCTGCCCTGCTACTGCTGCAGTTAGAATGCACTCCATCCCACCCTACCCCGCCACCACCACCAGTGCAGTTGGTGTCTTGAGCAGGCACAGAGCCAGCCAGCCTTACTCCCACCAGTGCCCTGCCCTTGTGCCAACACTGCCCTGGGAGTGAAACTAGGCACAGAGAACAGTGGATTCTCCCCTACCCTTAGGCACCACCCTTGCCTGCAGCACACAGAGAACACACTGTCCTGTGATCACCAGCACTCTACCCCTATGCTAACACCACCACCAGCATGACTGCATGCACAGTTGCCTGCAAACACTACCTACCCCCACCTAGCAGTGCTGCCTCTGCCACTGTGGTGAATGCCCACATGGAAGCAAGTACCCCAGAACCCACTAGTACCCTGCTTCTGCCAACAAGCATGCACCTCACTGTGCTTCTGCTGCCACTGCTGCTGTCATGTGCAGATGAGGATGGATCCCAGTGTTACTGCACTACAAAATGCTTTGGCTAACATCACCCATTAGAGTGTAGTGAACAGCAATCTGAACCACTTCAGCTCCCCACCTCACCCCTCATACAGTGGATTCCTAACCTCAAGGATTCAGAGAACAACATCAGGGCCCAATACAAGTCCCCCAGAGTTACAGCACACAGTCCAGGAGTTGAGAGCTTCAGCACTGGCCCCCTAAAATCTTCCAACACCAAATCCGGTTGGCTGAATTCATCTTATACTACAACCAAACCCTCAAGGTCACCATACTGGATGAAAGAAAAAAAAAACACCCAATGGTCAGCAACCTCAAAGACTGAAGAAACATCAACCCACAAAGATGAGAAAGAACCAACCGAAGAACTCTGACAACTCAAAAAGCCAGAGTGCCTTCTTTCCTCCAAATGACCACACCACCTCTCCAGCAAGGGTTCTGAACTAGGCTGAGATGACTGAAATTACAAAAATAGAATTCAAAATACTAATTTTGAGCCAAAATATGAATAGAAACAAATACTAGCCTTGAATGTAAATGTCTTCAGGTTCCCCAATTAAAAGGCATCATGGCAAGCTGGATAAAGAACCAAGATCTATTGGTATGCTGTCTTCAAGAGACCCATCTCAAAATTAAAAATGGAGAAAAATCTTTCCAAGCAAATGGAAAACAGAAGAAAATCAGGAGTTGCAATCTCAATTTCAGACAAAACAGACTTTAAACCACAAAGATCAGAAACGATAAAGAAGGACATTACATAATGGTAAAGGGTTCAATTCAACAAGAATACCTAACTATGCTAAATATATATGCACCCAACACATGAGCACCCAGATTCACAAAGCAAGTCCACAGAGACCTTCAAAGAGATTTATACTCCCACACAATAATAATGAGAGACTTCAACATCCCACTGACACTATTAGATCACTGGGCATAAAATTAACAGATATTGAGGACCTGAACTCAGCAATAGATCAAATGGACTTGATAGATATCTACGGACGTCTCCATCCAAAAGCAACAGAATATATATTTTTCCTCACCACCACATGGCGCATACTCTAAAATCAACCACATAATTGGACCCAAAACTCTCCTCAGCAAATGAAGAAGAACTGAAATCATAATAACCACTCTCTTGGACCATGGTGCAATCAAATTAGAAATCAAGACTAAGAGACTTGTTCAAAACCATACAATTATATGGAAACTGAGTAACCTACTCCTGAATGACTTTTGAGTAAATAATAAAATTAAGGCAGAAATCAAGAAGCTGTTTTAAAGTAGTGAGAACAAAGATACAATGTACCAGAATCTCTGGGACACAGATAAGGCAGTGTTAAGAGGAAAATTTATAGCACTAAATCCCTAAATTAAAAAGTTAGAAAGATCTCAATTTAACAACCTAACATCTACAACTAAAAGAACTAGAGAACCAACAGAAAACTGACCCCAAAGCTAACAGAAGACAAGAAATAACCAAAATCAGAGATGAACTAAATGAGATTGAGACACAAAAAAAACGATTCAAAAGATCAATGAATCCAGAAATTTGCTTGTTTTAATTAATAAAATATACCACTAGCTAGACTAATGAAAAAGAAAAAGAGAAGATCCAAATAAGCACAATTAGAAACAACAAAAGGGACATTACCATTGACTCCACAGAAATACAAATAACCATCAGAGAATATTATGCATATCTCTATGTACATAAACTAGAAAATCTAAAAGAAATAGATAAATTCCTGGACACATACACCCTCCCAAGACTAGGCCAGGAAGAAGTTGAATCCCTGAACAGACCAATAACAAGCTCTGAAATGGAATTAGTAGCAGACTACCAATTAAAAAAATAATAATCAAACCCCAGGACCAGACAGATTCATAGATAAATTCTACCAGAGCTGGTACCATTTCTACTTGAAACCATTAAAAAAAAATTGAGGCAGAAGGACTCCTCCCTAACTCATTCCATGAAGCCAGCATCATCCTGATACCAAAACCTGGCAGAGACACAACAAAAAAAGAAAACTTCAGGTCAATATCTTTGATGAACCTTCAAGCAAAAATTTTCAACAAAATACTGGCAAACTAAATCCAGAAGAACATCAAAAGCTTATCTACCATGATCAAGTAGGTTTTATCTCTGCAATGCAAGATTGGTTCAACATATGCAAATCAATAAACATGATTTGTCCCATAAATAGAACTAAAGACCAAAAACCACACGATTATCTCAATAGATGCAGAAAAGCTTTCGATAAAATTCAACACCACTTCATGTTAAAAAAAAAAACTCTCAATAAACTAGGTATGGAATGAACATACTTCAAAATAATAACAGCCATCTATGACAAATCCACAGCCAACATCATACTGAATGGGCAAAAGCTGGAAGCATTTCCCTTGAAAATCAGCACAAGGCAAGATGCCCTCCATCATCACTTCTATTCAACATAGTATTGGAAGTCTTAGCTAGAGGAATCAGGCAAGAGAAAGAGAGAAAGGGCATCTAAATAGGAAGAGAAGTCAAACTATCCCTGTTTGCAAATGACACAATCCTATAGGTAGAAAACCCCATAGTCTTTACCCAAAAGCTCCTTCAGCTTATAAATAACTTCAGTAAAGTCTCAGGATACAGAATCAATGCACAAAAATCAATTGCATTTCTATATACCAACAGCAGTCAAATCACAAACACAATCCCATTCACAATTGCCAAAAAAAATAAAAAGAAAATACCTAGGAAGGCAGCTAACCAGGAAGGTGAAAGATCTCTACAAGGAGAACTACAAAACACAGTTCAAAGAAATCAGAGATGACACAAACAAATGAAAAAAACGTTTCATGCTCAGGGATAGGAAGAATCAATATTGTTAAAATGACCACACTGCCCAAAGCAATTTAGAGAGTCAATGTTATTTCTATCAAACTACCAATGGCATTCTTCACAGAACTTGAAAAAACTATTTTAAAATTTACATGGAACCAAAAAAGAGCCTGAATAGCCAAAGTACTCCTAAGCAAAAAGAACAAAGCTGGAGGCATCACACTACATGACTCCAAACCATACTACAGGGCTACAGTAACCAAAACAGAAAGGTACAGGTATAAAAACAGACACATTGATCAATGGAACAGAATAGAGAGCCCAGAAATAAGGCTGTACACCTACAACCATCTGATCTTCAGCAAGGCTGACAAAAATAAGCAATGGGGAAGGGGCTCCCTATTCAATAAATGGTGCTGAGATAACTGGCTAGCTATATGCAGAAGATCGAAACTGGAACCCTTCCTTATACCATAAAGAAAAATTAACTCAAGATGGATCAAAGACTTAATGCAAAATCCAAAACCATAAAAACCCTGGAAGACAACCTAGGCAATACTATTCTAGATGTAGGAATGGACAAAGATTTCATGACAAAGACACCAAAAACAGCTGCAACAAAAGCAAACGTTGACAAATGGGATTTAATTAAACTAAAGAGCTTCTGTGCAGCAAAAGAAACTATCAACAGATTAAACAGACAACCTGCAGAAAGGGACAAAAATTTTGCAAACTATGCAACTGACAAAGGTCTAATATCCAGCATCTATAAGGAACTGAAACAAATTTATGAGCAAAAACAAAACCCTATTAAAAAGTAGGCAAAGGACATGAACAGACACTTTTCAAAAGAAGACATACATGTGGCCAACAAGCAAATGAAAAAAAACTCAACATCACTGATCATTAGAAAAATGCAAATCAAAACCACAACGAGATACCATCTCATACCAGTTAGAATGGCTATTATTGAAAAGCCAAAAAATAACAGATGCTAGCAAGGTTGCAAAGAAAAAGGAATACTTATACGCTGTTAATGAGAGTATAAGTTAGCTCACCAATGGTGGAAAACAGTGTGGCGATTCCTCGAAGACCTGAAAACAGAACTGTCATTTGACCCAGCAATCCTGTTACTGGATATATATCCAAAGGAATATAAATCATTCTATTATAAAGACACATGCACATGTATATTTATTGTGGTACTATCATAATAACAAAGACAAGGAATCAACCCAAGCACCCATCAATGGTAGACTGGATAAAGGAAATGTGGTAAATATACACCATGGAATACTATAGAGCTGTAAAAATGAATGAGATCATGTCCTTTGCAGGAACATGGATGGACCTGGAAGTCATTATCCTTAGCAAACTAATGCAGGAACAAAAAACAAAATACCGCATGTTCTCATTTATAAGTGGAAGCTAAAAGATGAGAACACATGGACACATAGAGGGAAACAACAGATGTTGGGGCTTACCAGGAATGGAGGGGATGAGGGAGAGAATCAGGAAAAATAACCAACAGGTGCTAGGCTTAATCCCTAGGTAACTAAATAATCTGTACAATAAACCCCCATAACACGAGTTTACCTATATAGCAAACCTGCACATGTACCCAAGAACTTAAAACAAAAGTTTCAAAAAAATCTTCTTTGTCCTATTTAAACATAATTCTTAGTATTGAGGAAAATCTGAATTCACATGATATGCTTTGTCAAATTTTTCCAAACCATTTTTTTTCTTCGAGACAGGGTCTCTCTCTGTTGCCCAGGCTGGAGTGCAGTATCACAGTCTTGGCTCACTGTAGCCTTCGCCTCCCGGGTTCAAGTGAGTTTCCTGCCTCCTGAGTAGCTGGGACTACAAGTGTGCACCACCATGCCTTGCTAATATTTTGCTTGTATTTTTTAATAGAGATGTCGTTTCGCCATGTTGGTCAGGCTAGTCTTGAACTTCTGACCTCAGGTAACCCACCAGCCTCAGCTTCCCAAAGTGCTGGGATTACAGGCGTGAGCCACCACGCCCAGCCTTGTTTTGTTTACAATTTAAAGATTTAAAAAATATTAGAAATCATATACTTGACAACTATGTGAATTTATTTTGACAATGTTAATCCCAAAATGTATGAAGAAGTGTACTGATTCTAGAAATTTATTTGGGTATATGCTAGAAAACATTTTGAAGGCCACTATTTTAAGATATCTCCGATCTTCTGATATTCAACCTTTGTGAAAAGATTTCCTAAGCTATGGTACATGTTTACAGCACCTTCATTTCAGCTTGATACCTCCCCAGCCTCCATCTAAAAGTGAAACTTGCTCTCAGGTACAGACTCATTTTGTTCATGTGGAAATAAAAAGAATTGGGATTAGCCAGTCACAGACTCTGCAAAATGTTCCAGTACTGTAGTAACTGAATTGCTGCCAGGAGCAGCTGTAAATAAGGAATAAATTGGCTGTCCTTCAACTGCTGTCCTTTTTGTTTTAAAACCGTAACAAAAATCCTGTCCCAATAACCACAACATAAATGGAGAAGCTTAAAAAGAACATCCTAGCCAGGCATGGTGGCTCCTTCCTGTAATCTTAACACTTTGGGAGGCTAAGGCAGGCGAATCACTAGAGGTCAGGAGTTTGAGACCAGCCTGGCCAACATGGTGAAACACTGTCTCTACTGAAAATAAAAAAGTAGCTGGGCATGGTGGTGCATGCCTGTAATCCCAGTTACTTGGGAGGCTGAGGTAGGAGAATTACTTGAACCTGGGAGGCAGAGGTTGCAATGAGTCAAGACTGCATCACTGCAGTCCAGCCTAGGTGACAGAGACAGTTTCCATCTCAAAAAAAAAAATCCTATTAGGGATACACAAGTTTAAATTAAAAACAAAATACTGAGACGAACTACAGCAGCTTTAGGATCTACTGTAAAACACATGTTTAGTAAAGGCAACTAGTGTCATCTCAGACCAGTCTGTCAAGTTCTCTGCTACGGTTTACTATTTCCAAAAGATATAAAGCACTCACCTAGCTCACTAAATGTTTTTTGGATACCAATGCAACAGGTGCTCAAGGAAATCCAAAGTTCTACACTAAAAGATTGCTACCCACAAGGATGTTGTTTTAGTGGAGAAGGGGAATCAGTTTCCAAAAAGACTGAGAAAAGTGTCATTTATTCCTGTTGGGGGCTTTAGAGGAACTGGTGGCAATATGAAAAAATATATACTTTCACAAAGCTTGAGTGGAAAAGGAAGTTGAAAAAAAGAACATTAGCTGGAGGGGGATGTAGACTAGAGAAAGATGTTGATTTAGGATTTATTCAACAAATTTTTATTGACCAGGTACTCTTTATCAGGCACTGCTTTACATCCTGGGGATTAAGCAGAAAATAAAGTAGACAAAGCCCCTCTGTTTTAGTTAGGGAATTAGCTAAGCTGCTCTAACAGAGCCAAACAATTATTTTTTTAAAGAATAAAGTTTATTTTCTCTTACATTAATGGTCCAGAAGTCTGTGATTGATCCAAGGGAGAAGATGCCCCAGCTCCCTGAGATTAGTTTAGGACTTAGGCTAGTGAGAACAGCTTTGCCTTCCTTCATACATGGCTTCCATTTCCAGTGTGTATCTCTTTTTGCCATTTGCCAGACAGCAGGAAGAGGGAAGAGAAAGTGTATAGCAAGGAGCTTTCATTTTAAGGGACATGATCCAGTTCTATTCACATCTATAACTTTTGATATAACCTTACCTTGCTGAAAGGGAGGCCAAGGAATGTCATGTCTAAGTGGGTCACCAAATGCCCTGCTCAAATTTGAATATAGAGGTATTTCTTCTCACTAAAAAGAAAAAAAAAACAGAATGAAAACTGGGGATAAGGAGAAGACACAGTCTAGAAGTAGACAACTATAGAAAAGTAAAGAGATGGCGACAGATGTGAAGTTGTGGTAAATATCATGAAGACAATAACAAAGGAGCTACTTTATAGGTAGTCAGTGACAAGTGAGAAGAGTCTTGAGTGAAGGGTGAGTATGAGTCATGTAGATTTCTGCATTCCAGGCAGAGGGAATAGCTAGTGAAGAAGCTCTGAGGCAAGAGCATGCTTGCCATGTTTAAGGAACAGTGAAGTCACAGAGACAAAAGACAAACCAGAAGAAAGTGATATGGAACCAAGTGAATGAGATATTTCAAGAGAGAGGAAGTAATTAAGAAAAACAAAAGTTGCAAGGGAGAAGCTTGAAACTGGCAGCATGGAGGTCATATGTGACCTTGCCAAGCGGCAGTTTTGGTGGCATGGTGGGCACGAAGGACTTAATGGAATGAATTCAAGGGAGACAGGAGGAAGTGGAATTACAGAAAGCAAATATGGTCCTCTTCTTTGAAGAGAAAATGGGAATGACTTGAGTATGTGTTGAAGGTAAAGAGCCAGTAGAAATGGAGAGGCTAAGATACTTGGAAGTGGAGCAATTGATGGTGGAAGGTCTCAGAAAAGAAAAAACATACGGGGTTCCTCCTTTTACTCTTTGTTACCTAAAAAAAGGTAAGAATGGGAAAGAATCAAAATGTTGGAGAAAGGAAGGAGGAAGTAGTGGGAGGCTGTGGAAATTCTACTTAATAGTTTTTTCTTTCTGAAGTAGGAGGCAGTGTCAGCTCCTGAGTGCAAGCAGAAAAGTTGTCCTCAACTATGTATAGTAGGAGTAGATGAGGAAAAGATTTGTATTGATCTGAGGTTTTGTGAGGGTTTGAGGCCAGGGCCAAAACCATTGAGAAGATTGGCAAGATGGTGTTTGAAGTGATGAATACTGTCATGTCTCCCCTCAGTAATGCAGCACTTTCTTCAGCCTACTCTTCCAACGGCAGGACTGGAAAGGCAATACTCTCCTCAAACTCATCTTACCAAAACCATCTGCCATGAAGTCAGGACTAAGCTTGTCATGCTGTTTATAGCCATCACCCCCACAAGCCCAAGACCACCCACGTTTAAGCATGAACAGACAAGCAAAAGACTGTCAGACATCTGAAGACTGCCTCGTGGTCAGACGTGTGACACCTGGGGCAGCACCATTGACTCAGGTTTGGGAACAAAATCCTGGAATCCTCTTTCACGATCATTCACTTGGTCAATCACCAAGCTCTATTCATCCCATTTTCTAAATATTCCCCAGGGCACCCACTTCTCTTCATGCCCACTCTCCATGCCACTGGTAACCCACCTTTCCGTCATTCCCCATTCTGATACTCATCCCTCCAGCTCTCTGCACAAAAACTGATCATATCACTTGCCTGATTAAAAACTTTCGATGCCTCTACCACTGCCTTTAGGAAAAAGTCTGTCCGAACTCATCAAACTGTTTCCAAACCCTTTGTGACAGCATGTTAGTCTCTCCCCACTTTCTCTGCTCACTCATCCATATCTACTGCCTCCTCACTGCTATGTCCTCTCCTATCTAGCACTTGCTTTTCCTCAGTCCTGCAGGCTCTTCTCTTTCAGTTCTAGTGCACTGTTCTCTTTCCTGGCTAATCCCATACTCATCCTTCTCCTCTCAGCCTAGTGGTCCTTAAGGAAGCTTTGCTGACGCCGGACACTGAGCGAGCGTCCCTCCCGTGCAGGACTGTGTTAGCCCTACCAAGCCATCGCTCTCCTTGTCTGTTTTCCAGGCGGGACCCTGTCTTTTTACCTCACTGCTGTCTCCTCAGCATTCCGCCATAGTGCTGGGTACATAACAGGTGCTCAAGACAAGTTTGTGGAATAACTAAATGAGTGAATAAATCATTAACCAAATACCTTTCATCTCCTACTACATCATTTGCAAAAATATGTTTAATAGAAATTAAAATCTACCCAGTGACGTAGAGTGTGTAACCTTACTTGAAAACGGCAGAGGTGGTTCTGAGAGGCAGTCCCAGACTAGGAACCCGGGGATCCGGCCTGCAGACCCATGGGCGGGGCCTGCGGGCCTGGGGCTTTCCGGCGGAAGGCGGGGCCTCCTGGCCAGTGACCCCGCCCGGGAGGCGGGGCGCCTCCCGGGCGGGGAAGGGCGGGGTTCGCGGCGAGAAACTCCCCTTCCAAGGCCGAGGCTTCGCTGCGCGTCCCTGAGGCTTGGCGGTGAGGTCTTGGGCCCCAGCCCAGTGGTCCCGGTCACTGGCCGCGCAGCCGCGGGCGCCATCTTGCCCGCGTCCGGGCTCCTGCAGCGGGAGGGGCGGCGTCCTGACCGGAAGCGACTGTGCGGCGGCGGCGCTGCCACCTCAGGTCAGTGAGTGCGACTTGGGCTGCGTCTCCACTCTGGGGAGCGCTGCGACTGCAGCGAAGGGCCCAAGATAGCCTAGTTGAAAGGCCTGGGCGTCTTGGCGGGGAGTGCGTTCCGCGCTGTGGGGTCATCGTGCCTGGCGGCCGGCCGGGCCTCAGCGGGAGCTACTGGGGATTGCGGGCGGCCGCGAGGCGCGCGAGGACCTCCTCGGGGCGCAGGGGCCACAGTGCAGCCGTCGCTGCGGCAGACTTGTAGGGAGCTGTGGCCCAGCCTTTCCCCGGAGGTTCAGTCAGGTGCCTGGAGCGGGAGAGTCGCGCTCAGATTCCTGCTTTACCCGGAATTGCAACGTGCCCTGTTCCAGTTGTACCCTATTAAATACTGTACTTCTTAAACGGCCTATCTCCCGGTGAGCTCTGTTCTCTTCGGATGAATGAAACCTTCACACATGTTGTGGATTTTGCTGAATTGCTTAGCAAATGACTGCTTTTGCAGGCCTTTTGTATGTTTTAAGGGAAATTTGGATATATGCAGTGCATCTCGTTGAAGATGCTGATGGTGGAAACTTCGCTTTAACCGCCCTCGTAATTTGCCACGGTAAGAAAAGTAAAAGACAACATCGAAAAGCATGTGATTGGATACTTTGTACACTTAGTAGTATTGTAGTGTGTTGGACTTCACCGTCCAGTAGCCACATGGATTGAGATGTTCTGTAAGTGTAAAATACACATCCGATTTCCCAGACACAGCGTCAAAAAATATATATATAAAAATCCTCACTGATAATTTTTATATTGATTACATATTGAAAGGATAATGCTGTTGATATGTTGCCTAAATAAAATGTATTTTTAAACTTAATTCCACTCATTTTTACTTTTTAAATGTGGCCACTAGAAATTTTTAAATCATATGGCTCACTCTGTACTTCTTTTGCACATTGCTGTTCCAGATATTCTGGTGAATGAACACAGAATCAGTATTGCTTTCCTTTGCTGAGAAACCACTGATGGGAAGTGAGACTTGTTAAACTTGAAGGTGAGGATATAAATATAAGCTATAGTTATTGCATACCGCACCCCTTCAACACCTAATTTTTTAATGTCTCCAGCATTTGGAAAAAACATTAACTTTCAGGGCTGATTAAGGGAACGGTAGCGATACTAACATCTGTGTGATGTGAAGAGCTCATTTCAGTTGATTGTCACAACTTTGTGAGATGGAAATGGGGTAGATTTTATCTCCTTTTTATGCTTTTGGAGTAATTACAAGATTTGTTAGGATCTGAACTAGGGAGTGGCTGTAGGATTTCTGAATCTAGATTGTTTTGTTTACACCAAATTCTTAGTGATGTATGTTCACAAGCAAGGAACTGTTTTTACTGTGTATCAGATGGTGAAAAAAATACATTTCTTAAAAGGGTAGACATAGATGCAGCTCTCTATACAAGACTAAGCTTATGATGTGCAACCCGTGCAGTAGCACAGAGCCCAGCATTTAGAATGGCTAGCACTTATTTTAATGGCCAGTCTGCTATCAGTGTCTTGACATTTTAAATAATTTTTAGGCTGGGCATGGTGGCTCACGCCTGTAATCCCACCACTTTGGGAGACCGAGACAGTCGGATCACCTGAAGTCAGGAGTTCGAGACCAGCCTGCTTAACATGGCGAAACTCTGTCTTTACTAAAAATACAAAAAATTAGCCGGGTGTGGTGGTGGACTCCTGTAGTCCCAGCTACTTAGGAGCCTGAGGCAGGAGAATCGCTTGAACCCAGGAGGCAGAGGTTGCGGTGAGCCCAGATTGCGCCACTACACTCTAGCCTGGGCAACAAGAGGGAAACTCTTGTCTCAAATAATAATAATAATTTTTAAATAGAGGCCCTCCATTTTTATTTTGCACCTCACCCTGCATATTGTGGAGCTGATCCTTTCTCTTTGCCGTAATCTAGGATGGAAGTTGAGAGACTTTGGACAAGCACCAAAACATCTGGTCTTCACTTTACTCCTACATGAAATGAGAAGAATTTGCTAGTCTTTTTCTCTCAAGTTCTGTGATTCTGTATAAATTACTGTCATCAGATTTTGTGAATGGCAGTATAAATATTTTAGGTGCATAACTTGATTCTCCATTGAGAGTCATGTAAATTAAAGTTTTAAAAATTATGCTAAAACTTTGTAAGATGGATTTTTCTATGTGCCATCAAGATTGCTCACCGTAGACCATTTGGTATAAAGAAGAGGATTGTGGAATGAAAGCCTAGATAAAAAATTTATTTAAACATTGATTTTTCAGTGAGAGGGGAAAATGGGCCAGATCTCATGATGTCTCCAATTAAGAGGTTTCCTTTGTTTGTGAGATTGCAAGTATGAACCCTTACTTGGCAGTATCTGTTCCTTTTCATTGCTGACATAGCTGCTTCCTATTACATGAGGTCCCTCTCTTCCTCCTCATTCTTAGATGTTTAAACTCTCTTTAAGGTTGCACTTAATTTTATCACTACAGTGCAGGTTTTCTTTAGACCAGAGACTTCATCTGCTCATGTTCACTGCTGTGTTCCCAGCTTTATAACAATGCCTAGAACATAGAAGGTGCCCAGTCAGTAGTTACAGAATAAATGAAAGACAGTATGTTAGAGTAATTCTCTGTTAGGATGGCTTACTTTGGGGCTCTTGCCCATCATTAGAACCAGTTAGGTTAGCAGACACTTTAATCTTGGCTGGAGCCAACCTCTGCTAGGAAGGGTGGAAGTGGAAGGACAAGGAAATAGGTGAAACTTGGAGATAGCAGTTGTGAGAAGTGTCAGAGGGACCATTCAGCACATGCATTTATTTAACAAATATTTATTAACTTCCTACTAAGTGCCTAGCACTGTGCTGGGGACTAGAGGTACAATGGAACGCAAAAAAATACTTCACCTGCTCTCATGGAGTGTATAATGCAGTAGAAGAGACAGAGATGGATGATTCAGGGTAAAGAATACTGCTTAATGACAGTGTATGTCTGACTAACCTGACCTGGACTAGGGAGGAAATAGAGAGTGGTTGATGTCAAGGTTGAACAGGTGTTAACTGCCTTCCCTACCCAGAAGGCAGAGAGGTATGCTCTAACAAGAGGAAACATCACTTGCAAAGGTATGATGATGGGGGAAGAGGGTATACTCTAGGAAGTGAAAAGGACAGTGTAAAAGGACAGCAAGAATGTTGTACCGTGAGGCGTGTGCAGTAGCAGAGATCAAAAGCACGTAGGGTTTTGTAGGTTAGGTTCAAGACTTGCAATGCTATACTAAGAGCAGCTGGAGACCATTAGAGGGTTTTAAGCAAGGAAGGGTTAGATTGTAGGTTAGATTCAAGATTTGCAATGCTATACTAAGAGCAGCTGGAGACCATTAGAAGGTTTTAAGCAAGGGTTTTAAGCCTGGTCAAGTTTTTGTTATAAAAAGATTATTACTCTGATAGCCTATAAAGCAGAATTTCTGAAGGACTAGGAGAAAGATGAATAAAAGAAAAGCTGAGCCAGTACCACATGCCAGATATGTTGTATACCTTGATTTCCTGAAATCGGTTTTCAGAGGCTTGAGACTATGCTCAGTGTCTTAGCACTTGGAAGCGTGAGTGAAGAGACAAGATGGTAAATAATTGGGTTGATCTGGGATTGGGGAAAGGCAAACCCGAAGTGGCAAGGAAGTGAAGACATTGAGGGTGCTAGTAAGAATATAATTGAAATGATTGATCCTGGGCTTGAGAAATGCTGAAGAAGGAAATAAAACCAGTATAAAAATTTCTAAATCAGTGGTCCTCAACCTTTTTGGCACCAGGGACTGGTTTCATGGTTCTCACAGCGGATGGGGGCATGGTTTCAGGATGATTCAAGGGCATTACATTTATTGTGTACTTTATTATTTACATTGTACTATATAATGAAATAATTACACAACTCACCATAATGTAGAATCAGTGGGAGCCCTGAGCTGTTTTCCTGCAACTAGACGGTCCCACATAGGGGTGATAGGAGACAGTGATAGATCATCAAGCATTAGATTCTTATAAGGAGCATACAACCTAGATCCCTTGCATGAACAGTTCACAATAGGGTTTGCCCTCCTGTGAGAAACTAATGCTGCTGCTGATCTGACAGGAGGCGGAGCTCAGGCAGCAGTGCCAGAGATGAGGAGTGGCTGTAAATACAGGGGATATTTCTTTGCTCCCTTGCCTGCTGCTCATCTCCCGCTGTGTGCCTGGTTCTTAACAGGCCATGGACCTGGACTGGTCTGTGTCCCTGGAGGCTGGGGACCCCTGGTGTAAATTATATGAGTCTATGAAATTTTAGACTGATAAGAAACTCCTGCAAGATTAAAAAGAAAAGCAGTTATGTTTGAGTTGAACTATTTAGTATATCTTTATTAGAAGTCTATGCCAGGCTCTATATGTAGCACTAAGGATAGGGAGATAAGTGAACCATAGCTTTACCCTGTAAGAACTGACAACCTAGCTGTACAGATACCAGTTGCAATGAAGATTTTAAGTATGTTCATTCATTTTGAATCTAAACTATTCCTTTTGCCAGCGTCAGTTAGAAATAGGCATTTACATTTTTGTAGTCAACCTTAATTATTGAAACACTATTTTTAACTATAGCTATATTTAGTTTGTGTTTCTAATGCTAGAATATTTACTTATTTTAAAAATTCTTCTTTAACACTTATTCAAAGTTTACAGAACCGAAAACTGAAAGAGCCTCGAATGATCACTTAATTCAGTTTCTCTAAGTGTGGTATGTGTGTATCATTGGTCATAAACAAGATGCTTTGTAGATAAAATGCAAACATTTTTAATAGTTATATATTTCAGTGTATGTTAAAAAATACAATTAGCATAGCATACCATGATTCATGGACCTTATGAAGAGATTAAAGTCAATTTTCAGATTTTAAAAATGAGTCAATTTAAAGCAAAATATTAATGGCATAGGTTGCTACATGACTGAGGTTTGGGAAATACTAATCTAAACCAACTCTTACATTATGTATATGAGAAAACAAAGGAGTTCCTTGCACACAATGACTTTTCTGAGGCATATAACTAATATAGGCAGAGCTAGGACTAGAACTCAGGTTTGCTCAGTACATTCCAGTGTTTATTCTGCCGTACAAGGCTGCTACTTATTACTGAAAGCTGAAGAAACCACTGTCTTAGTATGGCATTGTACTTTAAATCTGTAGAGTCCATTACAATGGCCACATACAGTTATTTATATTGAAATTAGTTAAAATTAAGGTTTAAAATTTGAACTAGTCACATTTCTAGTGCTCAGTAGCTACATGTGGCTAGTGGTTACCATATTGGACAGCATGAACATGGAACATTTCTGTCACTGAAGAAAGTTTTATTGGGCAGTGCTTCTTTAAACTATTGCTTAGGAACATGATTCATAAAGCTTTTAAGTTTCCCCCGCTTCCAAGGCACAACACTTAATAATTTGCTTACCACACTGAAGTTGTTACAACCCTGAAGTTAAAGTGAAGGTTCTAGCAACAGTGCAATTAAGATAATTGATCATGGGAAATATAGCCAGTATGGGAGTCTCAGATTCCTACTGGCTCATTTTATTGAAAGTGGTTGTTCTTTCTCCTTTTTTTCAATAAATATTTTCTTGAATTCATAGCAGATAGAAGAAATACAAATCTATTGAAAAAGAGAGTTCTTGAATAGAGAATTTTCTGACTTTCTGAATAGTTTATTCAACATAAGAATTATATTTTGTTGGTATTTTAAAATTTTTTATTTTTAAACATTTTCAGTGAATGGACCTGAGTGGACCCTTTGAGCACATCAGTAAACATGAGCGGTACCAAACCAGATATTTTGTGGGCACCACACCAGGTTGATAGATTTGTTGTGTGTGACTCAGAACTAAGTCTTTATCATGTGGAATCTACTGTGAATTCAGAACTCAAAGCTGGATCTTTACGTTTATCTGAAGACTCTGCAGCTACGTTACTGTCAATAAATTCAGATACACCCTATATGAAATGTGTTGCCTGGTATCTCAATTATGATCCTGAATGTCTGCTGGCAGTTGGACAAGCAAATGGTCGAGTTGTACTTACAAGTCTTGGTCAAGATCATAATTCAAAGTTCAAAGATTTGATAGGAAAAGAGTTTGTTCCAAAACATGCAAGACAGTGTAATACCCTTGCCTGGAATCCACTGGATAGTAACTGGCTTGCTGCTGGTTTAGATAAGCACAGAGCTGACTTTTCAGTGCTAATATGGGATATCTGCAGCAAATATACTCCTGATATAGTTCCCATGGAAAAAGTGAGACTTTCAGCAGGTGAAACTGAAACAACATTATTAGTAACAAAACCTCTTTATGAGTTAGGACAGAATGACGCTTGTCTCTCTCTTTGTTGGCTTCCACGAGACCAGAAACTTCTCCTTGCTGGTATGCATCGTAACCTAGCTATATTCGATCTTCGGAATACAAGCCAAAAGATGTTTGTAAATACAAAAGCTGTTCAGGGTGTGACAGTAGACCCATATTTCCACGATCGTGTTGCTTCCTTCTATGAAGGTCAGGTTGCAATATGGGATCTTAGAAAATTTGAGAAGCCAGTTTTGACTTTGACTGAGCAACCAAAACCCTTAACAAAAGTAGCATGGTGTCCCACTAGGACTGGTCTACTTGCCACTTTAACAAGGGATAGTAATATTATTAGATTATATGATATGCAGCATACACCCACTCCCATTGGGGATGAAACTGAGCCCACAATAATTGAAAGAAGTGTACAACCTTGTGACAATTACATTGCTTCCTTTGCATGGCATCCAACAAGTCAAAATCGAATGATAGTTGTAACTCCCAACCGAACAATGTCTGACTTCACTGTTTTTGAAAGGATTTCTCTTGCCTGGAGCCCAATTACATCATTAATGTGGGCCTGTGGTCGTCATTTGTATGAATGTACAGAAGAAGAAAATGATAATTCTTTAGAAAAAGATATAGCAACGAAGATGCGCCTTCGGGCTTTATCGAGGTATGGACTTGATACAGAGCAGGTGTGGAGAAACCACATTTTAGCTGGAAATGAAGATCCACAGCTCAAGTCACTCTGGTATACTCTGCACTATATCCTTTGCATTGTGAATTTTGTGAGGTGAATCAGGTAGAAGTATTCTTGAAGTTTGCTGAAAAGTCAGTCTATAAATATGTTGAATGTTTTATATACAAATACAAGTTATGTAATACTAACATTATGAAGTAAAATTGCTCTAAACCCTTGAACTTGAAATACCACTTTGTAGATTGTGTAGGAGGAAGAAAAGTATCTCTGCAGTAGAGTAGAACCACCTTATTTGCACTGACACCTATTATAAATTGGCTCCAAATAAAAATAAATTTAGCTTTGAAATATTTTATTATGCATCATCACTAGTATTTCCTATGCATTTAAATACTTATGAAGCAATATACAGAAGATATGGATCAGAAATCTCCAGGCAACAAAGGATCATTGGTTTATGCGGGAATTAAATCAATTGTAAAGTCATCTTTGGGTAAGAAAATTCCATTTCGTTTTCACCAATATGTTTATAACTTTTGTACCTTTATTTTGCTCCTATCATTTTGCAGAAATTATCTAGTTATTTCAGGATCATGTACATAAATATTCTTTTTTTGTTTTTTGATTAGATATTTCAGTGAATTGTTGAGTTCAATGCATAATTATATTTATATCCAAAACTCTTTTTGCAGGAAGTCTTAATTCTCTGAAGTGACATTGACTTTCTTAAATCTATTTACACATTTATTCAATGTTATTTTTCTGAAAACCCAGTTTGAGAGGTTTTACGCTAGACAGTTTATAGGTTACTGATTGTTAGTTCAGGTTTCATCACAGCATTTTGCTTTTTGAAAACTAGATTAAAAGATCTCTAATTGAAGGAGACTCCTTTTTGTTTCATTCCCCAAATACTTTCATTGAGCTATCTAACAGCAAGGACTATGATACGAAATATGGCCTAACTGGGAGGAATTATATCTGAAATAGTCCTTGGTGAATTAGTGAATGAATTTATTAATGTGTGAGTTAATGTAGGATTGACATTGGTATGGTAAACTATTAAAGAATAAAGTAAAGGTGACAAAAACCAAACTTTTTTTTTTTCTGACTGCTTTAAAGAGTTGTTCCTATTGTTTTACTGGAATTGAATAATGGGTTATATTAGAATTGCAGGTTGAGTATACCTTATCCAAAATGGCTTGAGACCAGAAGTGTTTCAGATATTTTCAGGTTTTGAAATATTTACATTACAAACTTAGAGATTGAGCATCCCTATTCTGAAATCCAAAATGCTCCAATGAGCATTTCCTTTGAATATCATCTTAGCACTCAGAAAGTTTCAGATTTTGAAGCCTTTTGGATTTCAGTTTTCATATTTGGGATGCTCAACCTGTATCTCTGTGAACTAGAATTCATTCTCCAGCTTTTGGTAAGGCACATTTGGGCTCAAGTCAAGCTGTTAGAAAAGTAGTTAACATTATTTGGTCAAAGAGCAGTAATAGAAGTAGTAAATTTGAACTTTTACAGAACTTGTATTAATACCATACAAACAAAATACAAAATAATAAAATTTTTTAGAGTAGGTTAAGTGTTTTAGTTAAACTGTTACATTATAGTGTTTTTTTAAGGTCGTTCAAATTACTTTGGTCTGCTTTACTGAAAGATGCAATAGACTACTTACTGATCAATTTGATTTTTTTGTTTTTGTATTAGTCCTCCACCAAAAAAAGTAACCTTTATTATAAATAGTAAAATGAGTAAGTTTAGTTAGAAGCTGCTTTTTTTAATTAACATAGGTAAAAGGGCACACATACTGTTTTATGCCCACAAATAAACCTGGTACCATGGTTCATGATTTTAGAGCCATTGTCCATTGCTGCAAAGAATTAAACACCAAGTTTATAGGATTTATAGTGTCTTAGCTATATAGTAGATCAGGACACACTGTACTCAGTTATTTAGAGGTTAGTTATTGTGTTTGTTGTAGTTTGAGATGTTTTAAGGAAAAGCCAACCTTTGATGAAAAGCAAAAGGGGAAATGTAGTATCTTTATGTTTCTGGTGCACTAAAGACAAACTGAGTATCCCACACTTGAGTCAAAATAGTCTTTATCCAAACTAAAGAAAGGCTACTGTTGGAAAGATTTCTTATTTCATCATTTTCTCATTGCTCTCATTGCTAGATTTTCAGCTTTTTCTTTTGTTTGGTATAGATATTTTTGTTTCTACTACCTAAAGGTGAAAACTAGAGAAATACTGTCAAATGTAATACTCTTAGATTTCAGTCTTCTGTTTTACTTGGCCATACCTTTTCCTCTAATTGTGTCTCTAATAATTCATCACACGGTAAGTTAACACATTGAGCCATCTTGTCCACAGTAGCCTAATACACAAGTTTATTAGAGCACACAGCTAAATTTTAATTTTGGTAACAAATAGTGTATATATATAAGTGCTTGCTATGAATTAGTTGCTTTTCCTTTATTACTTTAATTTTTACAACTACAATATGAAGTAAGCTCATTCATTCAGCAAGTATTTATTACATGCTCCCTGTATGCCAGGAGTTATCCTAGGAACTAGAGACATAACTCTCAAGAATATACATAAATCTCTTCCCTCATGGAGATGGAGCAGGTTCAGTGTTGTCCCTGCTCTTGGGGAGTTTACATTCTAGTTTAGAATATAGACAAGTAAACAGGCAGTTATAACATAGGGAAGAACAAACAGTTATATATACAGGAAGGATTCCTAATCTGGTTGCAGGGATTAGAGATTTCTCAGAGGAGATACAAAGACAAGGTCCAGACAGGAAGCAGCATATGCAGGGCCCAGAGGGTAGAGAGCATAGTACATTATTATGCCTGGAAGAGAGGATGAGAGAGGAAGTGAGGAAAGAATGGAGGCTAGAAAGCTAAGCAATGAGCTAACTCAGGAAGGACTTAGAAATTATGTTAAGAATTTAGGGAGATTCATCTTGTAAGACAGGGAAATGGATGGATTTGTGACAGATTTGTGTTTTAAAAAAGTGGATCAAGAGTGGTAGTAGGGATATCAGATGGAAGCCTGCTGTAAGAAGGCAAGATGTGATTCCTATTCTCTAATGTATCCACATTTCTCTAGCTCCTCTGCTACTACCAAAGTTAGTAGCAGAGGAGCTAGAGAAATGTGGATACATTAGAGAATAGGACAAAATTTAATGATTAATTAGATAAAGGCATTGGAGAAAAGGAAAAGTCAAAGATAGCATGCATATATTTAGTTTGGGAAACTAGTTAATTTTAAGTATGCTAATTAGGAACAATACCGGAAGAGTATTTGTGTTTATTTTGGAGCAAGTTGAAATCAAGATACTTAGGTACAGATGTCCATTGAGCAATAGGATATGAGTCCAAAGCTCAAGGGAGGAATATAATGTATGTTTTGAAGTTAATGATATTTGAAGGAGTAGATGAAATTGTTCAGAGTAAGAACAGAAAGAGGTGGCTTAAAGGAGACTGAGGAGAATTGTCAAGAGAGGTAGGAGAAAGATCTATATGGCAAAAACTGCAAATCACTTTTGCACCAACCTAATATGTATTCACATGGATGAGGGAAGAGAAGTCAGTTGTCCAGTGCTCCATGCTTCAGATTTAGCCAAATAATAACTAAAAAGGACTCACTGAATTTAGGAATAGGAGGTATTCATTGGTAGTATGGATAGCAAGTGGCAGTTAGATTAGAAATTCAGAGTGGGTTGAGGAAATGAAGTCATCAATTATAAATACTTTTTTCAAGGAACTTGACTATATAAAAAGAGGACAAAATGATATTCATAGGAGGAGGCAAATCTGGAGCCAGGAGCTTTGTGTTGCTTTATTTTTGTTTTCAACATGGAATTCATTTAAGCATGTTTAAATGCTGATTAGAAGAAACCCACAGAAAGAGGTTAAAGATGCAGAGAGAAGGGAATGAAGCAAAGCTTCTAGAAATAGGAGGGAATGGGATCCAGAGCACAGGTTTGTTTAGCTTTAGCTTTAGATACAAGGGTGTACACCTCCATGTTTGCCAGAGGAAAGGAGAAAAGGATGTCGTATGCAGGTTGTTTAAGGTTCAATGACCAGAGGCTGAGGGATTTCCCATTTTATAACTCCTGTTGAGAAGGAACAGGGAGGTTGTAGGAAGAGCATATGGAGAAGAGGAGAGATGTAGGGCTGTGGAGGCCTCACAGGGTCATGGGGTGTGCCTTATGCTGTGTTGAGGTGCAGGATCCGGGAAGAGACAGGACACTGAAGAACTGGTGAAGAGCATCTGGACTCGGGGCCACACCACCTGTGAGCGGAGATCAGCGGCGGCCCCCCAAATGCCCAAGAGCATCTGTATTTATTAGGTACAAGCAGGGGGCAGGGTCATGAGTGAGGTCATCATCTATAGGCTTAGTGATAGGGCATACATAATTACAAGAGTTACAAGTGAGGGGGCTACCCCATTACGTCACTTGGGCAGAGAGGTGGGCCATGCACAGTAGTAGAGCATTGTGTACAGAAAAGAGGTCCACCCCTATTAGGCCACTGAGGCAAGGAGGTGGGCTGTGTGCAACAGGTGTCATGTGCAACACTTCTTATCTGGGGGCTGGAGACTTCAAAGGATTTCTAATAGGAGGATACTGTAAGCTTAATGTAGTGGAAGCTGACAGACCTGTGCTATTCTCTTAAGATATTTATGGGAGGATGATTTGAGCCAGAACAGAAGTGAGAAGAGACTGACAGGGTGTATAGCCGCTGGGACTGGTCACACCAGAGGGGTTCTCCCTCAGTTACTTCCAGGATCTCAGGCCTGAGGCCTACTTTCCACTGGAATTGGATGCAAGGTACTACAGGTCCTTTATCAGAAGGAGAGGCATTTGCTCCAAGACTGCAACACAGCGTATGCCCTTTCAGGCAGGGACACCACTGCCTGGATCTTTGGTTCTTGTCCTGGTCTGCCTGTTTTCCCATGTACTGCTTCTATTCTGTGACTGTTCTAGGCATTCCTCCTACTACATACTACTATTTGGTTATATGGAAGGATTATATAAATCAGCACTAAATGTGTCAGTACAGCTCTGACTACAATACCTATATGGTTATATAGAAAGATTATATAGAACTAAGTAGTTATAAGTATTGATTATATAAACTAAATATATGTAAGCAGTAAGTTATACTTCAAGCACTAATTCTATAATATATGATTATGTAGGATTATTTAAAGGAAACAGCTGAGCAATAACACTATAAACTAAGATATTCTTCAGGCACTGCTTGTGCCTGGGATCTGGACAGTTCTTCCTCGGTGCCCATGGGAGGATGTTACCCACAGAGAGAGAGCTGTCTTGAGAAACATGGGAAGATTACTATTAATATTATTTTATCAAAAGGTAGAATAAAGGACAGTAGGGCAAGATAATTAACTATATTGGCAAGAGAGTGATTCACTTGACCCTTGGGATCTTATTTGGATAGAAATGAAAATGAAGACAGGATAAGACTGATAAGTAAAAATAATAGTGGTGAAGACACTGTGAGATTATGAAAAATATAAGGAATTGAGATTTTTGGAAGGCTACGTGGGGTTAGCCAGTAGCTCTTTGGAAGGAGGACCGTGTGGCTGTGAAGGGAGTAGCTAAAGTCTTGGAGGTGTAGACTACTGGAGATAAGGAGCAAAGGAACTGAGAGGCTAGTTTGTTGACTGGGCTAAGTGTTGAAATCAACCAGGATGAGGAGAATGCATTCTCTGAGGGAATCTCTTCTGCAGTCCTGTATAGCAGGTTCACAGTGTTATTAGTAGGTGTATTTCCTTTTTTTTTTTAAGATGGCAGAAAGTTGTATAAAAAATATTGGCCCGCTTTTCATCCATCATGAATATTTTTCATCCTTAAAAGAGTAAGCTCTATAGCTCCAGCTACTCAGGAGGCTGAGGTAGGAGGATCGCTTAAGCCCAGGAGTTTGAAGCAAGTCTGGGCTACATAGAGACCCTGTCTCTCTCTCTGTTTTTTTGTTTTGTTTTGTTTTTTTTTTTTTAAGTGTAATCTAGAGAACTGAGAATTTTTTTTAGACAAATGACTTCAAGGGCAAAATAGCTAGGATTTCTTATAAACTGGATAATGTTATTGCTTAGTATATAGATATTAAAATGCAACAGATTAATAGCTATGAAGAGCATAGTGTCTGTTTGCTGATTTGAAAGAAATGTTTAAATCTTAATTTTTTTTTTTTTGAGACAAGAATCTCTTTCTCTGTCACCCAGGCTGGAGTACAGTGGCACAATCTTGGCTCACTGCAATCTCCACCTCCTGGGTTCAAGTGGTTTTCGTGCCTCAGCCTCCCAAGTAGCTGGGATTACAGGCATATACCATTATACTGGCTAATTTTTATATTTTTTTGTAGAGACAGGGTTTTGCCCCATTGGCCAGGCTGGTCTCAAACTCCTGACTTCAAGTGATCTACCTGCCTCGGGCTCCCAAAGTGCTGGGGTTACAGGCGTGAGCCTAGCCTGAATCCTGATTTTTAATGTTTA
Organism: Plecturocebus donacophilus; assembly: GCA_004027715.1. Lineage (NCBI taxonomy): Eukaryota > Metazoa > Chordata > Mammalia > Primates > Pitheciidae > Plecturocebus > Plecturocebus donacophilus. The sequence continues at coordinate 9,952 of PVKP010021075.1, read as the reverse complement.
AATAAATTTATTTTCCTTGCAGCCATCAATAAAACATTTCCTGTTATTTATAGGACAATCTCAAATTGAAGACATACAATTTTATTTAGCATTACATGACATGCACAAATATATTTTACTTCATTTTCAGAGCTATATTAAAAATTTATATGTTAAACTCATAACTATACATTAAAACCCATGCTAACATCATATTGCTATTTAATAATCCTAATCATTAACTATAGCATAGTGATCAATAAAAAAGTCTCTAAGCAGAAAAAATATGTGATACAATAACCATGTTCTTAACATGCAGGATACGTTAATATTTTCACCTCCTCGCAGTGACTTCTTTAAATTCATATTCAGTCATGCATTGCATAATGACATTAATGTTAATCGACTGCATCTATAATGGTGGCTCCGTAAGATTTAATACGGTACTTTTAACTTTACCTTTTCTGTGTTTAGATACACAAGATACTTACATTGTGTTACAGTTGCCTGCAGTATTCACTACAGTAACTTGCTGTAAAGTGGAGGCGTCCAGTCTTTTGTCTTCCCTGGGCCACATTGGAAGGATTGTCTTGTGTCTCACATATAATACACTAACAATAGCTGATGAGCTAAAAAATAAAAAAAAGTTTTTAGAAAAATCCCTTCTTCACAATCTCGCAATGTTTTAAGAAAGTTTACAAATTTCTGTTGGGCCACATTCAAAGCTTTCCTGGACTGTGGGTTGGACAAGCTTGTTTTAAAGGTTAATAACCTAGGAGCAATAGGCTATACTATCTAGCCCAAGTATGTAGTAGGCTATACCATCTTGGTTTGTGTAAGTACACTCTGTGATGTTCACACAATGAAATTGCCTAACAACACATTTCTCAGATGGTATGCATACTGTTAATCAATGTGCGACTGTATTTTTCTCTATTCTATTACATGACATGATTTCTATAAAATAAAAACTCTTAATAAATTAGAATATTATTATATTATTAAGCTGTAAGGAATCACTTGAAAAATAAATTGGTGATTTTTGCTCACCTGTTTTAAAATTTTATTGCTAAATACCAGCTTTGAATCCAAAATTTTATAGGAGAGATATGAAAACAAACACCTTATAATACATCTCAGCCTCTTCCTGAAATTTAATGACTGAATTCTGCCCTGACAATTTAAATTTGTTATTCAGAATGAATGTTTTAATTTTTAAAATGTTTTATTAACTTTATCATTAATCGTTAAGTTTTCACATTATAATTCTTAAAAATCCACTTTCATAAGCTAAAAGTGATTTTGTTTCTAGGCTGACTCCCCTCATGGTTGCAAATAAAGTAGCATGCTGCTGCTTTTTAGTGAGTGGAAAGTGCTCTTAAAGTAAGGAAACTTCTTTTTGGAAGTTTCTTCTTAACTCCTTGACCTGAATTGGCAATAGTTTCCAATGGTCAGGTTAAAAATAAGTAACTTCAAGTGTAATTAACTATTTTTTGAATTTCCCAAATTTTACAAATAACATATCTTGAAACTTTTTCATAAACCAGTTGGATATAAAATATGTACTAACATGCATAATATTTTAGACTTGTCACAGCCTAAAGTTAGATAATCATACAAGGTTTTTAAAAGTATTAATTAGGTATAATGGAGAGTTTAGACCTTTGCTATGTACTATCTTACCTTTTTTTTTTTTTTAAGAGACAGAGTCTCTGTACGCAGGCTTGGGTGATCTCACTCACTGCAACCTCTACCTCCCAGGTTCAAGTGATTCTCCTGCTTCAGCCTCCTAAGTAGCTAGGACTACAGATACACACCACCACACCCAGCTAATTTTTGTGTTTTTAGTAGAGATCGAGTTTCACCATGTCGGCCAGGCTGGTCTCAAACTTACGACCTCAGGTGATCCATCCGCCTCAGTGTCTCAAAGTGCTGGGATTACAGGCATGAGCCACCACACTGGCCTAAAATTTTTCTTAAAAATCATTTAGTCTGAATACTTGGAAAGAGTAAAAATAGGCCAGGCGCGGTGGCTCATGCCTATAATCTGAGCACTTTGAGAGGCCAAGGTGGGTAGATCACCTGAGGTCGGAAGTTTGAGACCAGCCTGGCTAACATGACGAAACCCGGTCTCTACTAAAAATACAAAAATTAGCCGGGCATGGTGATGTGCACCTGTAGTCCTAGCTACTCGGGAAGCTGAGGCAGGAGAATTGCTTGAACCTGGGAGGTGGAGGTTGCAGTGAGCTGAGATCATGCCACTGCGCTCCAGCTGGGGTGACAGAGCAAGACTCCATCTCAAAAAAAAAAAAAAAAAAGAAAAAGAAAAATTTTATGTGTGTAATTTAACTTGCAAATGACAATTAAGTTTTTAATATTTTATTATTTTTGCTTCTGTTTGTTTATACGCTTAATTCCTTGACCAGAATGAAAATTAACTTTGGTTAGTATATATTCATTAATTTACTATCTCAGCATTTCCATGGGTCAGGAGTCTGGGCACACCTTAGCTGTCCTCTGTTCAGAGTTTCTGAAAGGCTAACCCAAAGGTATCAGCCAAACTATATTTCTAGAGATCAGTGTACTCTTCCAAGTTCATGGAGTTGTTGGCAGGATTCAGTTCCTTGCAGCTGTAGGACTGAGGTAACCATTTTCTTGCTGGCTGATGGCCAGAGGCTGCTGTCAGCTCCTTAGAGGCTGTTCACACTTCCTTGCCACGTGGCCTTCTCATAGACCCTCTCACAGCATAGCAGCTTTTACTTCTTCAAGACCAGCAGATGTGTCTCCTGCTGCTTCTCTCTTACCTCTAGGCCTTCTTTCAAAGGTCTTACTTGATTAGGTCAGGCCCACACAGGATAATCTTCCCTTGATTCACTCAGTGAACTGAGTAAGGGCCTTAATTATATCTGCAGAATATTTTCATCTCTGCTATATGCTTTATCTCGAGACAAGTTATAGATTCTACCTGTACTCAAGTGGACAGGATGACACAAGAGTGTGGTTACCAGGGTGGCAGGAATAGAGCCCTTCTTAATAGTTTTGCCTACAACCAACAAGTTGAATGAGAATTCTAGAAACTGTTTACTGTTGATCTAGTTATTTACAAATGTATAATTGCAGTATTAGATGTAAATATATAAATATATAATTACTATAAATTATAAAATGTAAATTACTACAAAAGATAAAAAATTGATAATGTTAGACATTCATGTTGCCTAATTCATAATTTAGTTTATTCTGAAAATCCTTTTTGTTAGAAAACATAATTATGTAATGACAATTTTGATGGTAAAACTTTCTAGGACATTTAACAATTAGTTATTATAGTTCTTAAGTGTCATCTTTATTTGTTTTGACCATCATTTGGAATAAGTATCATCCTAAGTGAAATTACCCTGTCATCAGGATCAACTGCCTTCATCGCAATGTAAATAATGCTACAAGAATAGCAATGCTTTGTTCTGAAAAAAGAATGATAAATGAGGTTTTCTGAATTAGTAAGGGGAAAAAAAATCTTTAAAGTTATTACTTACCTTAAACTTTCAACATATTTTGAAGTCTATAATCTTGTTTTTTAATATACAGAGAGAGAAGAAAGAAAGAGCATTTCTACTTGGTTTCAGACAGTAGGGGTACCTTGTGAATAAAACAGACAAGACACTTGCCCTTTTGGAGCTTATGTGCTAGTGGGAGAAGAGATAAGACTGAAAAATAAATTAATAACTACATGGGAGCACATGTTAAGTGCTAAAGGAAATAGAGGAAACAATGAGTGGGGAGTTAGATAATAACAGGTGCATCTAATTTAGTTTAGGTGGCCAGGGAACCTTCTCTGAAGCGGTGACTCAGTTTAGCCCATCTGAGCATTTGCTCCTATTTCAGTAGTTCTTTGGTAACTCAAGGAGCTATTGTACTTAGAAACATGCAAAATATGTTTTCTTTGGGGCATATTTCATATTTACACTATCATAAAATTGTGGTCAAGAAGTTAAATATTCTAAATGTGTCAAAAAAGTTCTCTGTAAAACTGACTTATTTTCAAAATATATTTCAAAATAACAAAACAATATAAAAATGTTTTTTGTTTTTAGGAATGGTGGAAAGCAGCAGACATAATTGGAGTGGGTTGGATAAGCAAAGTGATACTCAAAATTTAAATGAAGAGAGAATCTTAGCTTTACAGCTTTGTGGGTGGATAAAGAAAGGAACGGATGTAGATGTGGGGCCATTTTTGAACTCCCTTGTACAAGAAGGGGAATGGGAGAGAGCTGCTGCTGTGGCATTGTTCAACTTGGATATTCGCCGAGCAATCCAAATCCTGAATGAAGGGGCATCTTCTGAAAAAGGTATTAGGTTATAATCTAAGATACTAATTATAATGTAAGATGTTAGCCGTTCATAGAGTCTTTTAAACAAAAGAGGCTAATAATTTTCAAATATCTCATCACTTAATATTTTATTTAATTTTCGTTGGAAGAGAAAATTAACGCAGTAATGTATCTATAACAGTAAATACTTAGCTCATCCCTTATGCCTTGGTTTAGGTCTGTAAAAACAAAGATGTGTCTTAAATGTCAGTATAATATTATAAGGAGTGCTCAACTGTGTCCATTTTCAATGTCTTCTCTTTTAAAGATAGTTCACATACATTTTAAAAAATATATTTCCTTAAAGATTAGGATTACTTTAGCCTACAAATATTTTTATGGTACATATTTAAGTGTGTTTTAGTTTATACTTTTTCTTTTGGATAGTGGTTTGACCTTTAGGAAACTCTGAATGATACATTTATGCAGGCTAATACAAATTATTATAAAAAGTATACTTTGATCTTCAAAAATGCTTCTTGAGTCTAGCGATTAAAATATAGTTTTCATTTAGTATTTTTTACAAAGAAAGAAATAAGGTTTTTTACTCTGGCATTTTGCCAGAGGATCCTCAGAAACAAATCCTATTCCAAAACCTTGGGGTTTTTTTTCTTATCAGGAATATTTCAATTGAAAATAACTAAAATATATATAGCTGTTGGTTTTTAGTACACCTAAAAAAATTTTTCCGAATATTCAGAATACTGAATTCTTACTTGCTGGTCCATTTTAAAACCATTATAGTTCAACTGTAGCATAGAGAAAAACATGAAACTCACAGTAATATATTTTTTTGCAGTCTAAAAGTTTTAAAGTTAATGTTTTGCTCAGATTGACATCTTTTCCTTCACCTTTGCTCTAACAAAACTCTTCCCCATTTAAGAGTACAATAGAAAATATGTGATGATGGAAAAAATAATTGATATTTAAAGCCATTTCTAATTATAATTTTGCTCTAACTTGAAAGGGTGATACTTTCCTATCTTGTGTACCTGGAAAATTTGGTGGTCGATTTAAACACCCATACTAACAATAAGGAATGTGTATCTTTCCAGTGATTTTTAAGGACTGAGGAGAAGACGTCTCTGAGTCAAACATTCCATTTAGAAGTAAATTATTCTAGGATATCTCTTTGCTATTTTTATTTTTATTTTAAAAGACCTTAAATCTAATTTAATACATTAGGCAAAGGAAGCAAGCATGAAATAACTTGGGAAAATGTTTACAGAAATGAGGAATATAAAGCTGTTAAGAATATAAAGTGGGAAACACTGCTTTATTTGGAAAAGAAATAAAAAGAATGAAGAAATAGAATAAGAAAACTTCCATAATAAATGTAGAAAATACTTGAGTGAAAGTTAAAATTTAGTTTTCTCTTTTGAAGCTGAGCTTAGAAGACTAGGCAGTCATAGTGCTGAAGGCCAGGTTAGCAGCTTATCAGCATGCATTGAAACTGCTAAGAACAAATGTTTAATAGACTACTGGTAACAAATGCTTTGTTGCAAATGTATCTAAACGCAGTTCTGTGGTAACTCTTATAGTTCATTTTGTTCTGGAAAAATTGTAAGTGTAATACCATAATTAAAATGTTGAAATATTGCTTTCTGCACTTTGCATTGACACTTATATACATAAGTATATGCATTATATATTTAGGAATAGGAAAATAAAATGATTTTGAATATTGCAGTCTTGAGATGCAATAATATTTACTGTAAGTGTTTTTGAAATACTGTTGCATTAATAAACTTGTTAAAGTTGACAGTGATTCTGGTAGGACGACTTCACTTTTCTTCATTTAGTAAGCAATAACATACATATATAGGAACATATATAGGAATAACATATTTAAGAACCTGCCTGGAATGAGAACTTGAAAATTAAAAGATCTGCTTTCCTGCATACCTGCACAGAGTTTGCACACATGGACATGAGTTTTATAAGAACAGAAATGTTTTGCTGATTTTCTTTGTCAAATTTTCCAGTCTGAATCAAAACCCAAAACCCTTTTTATTTTTTTTGAGTAAGGTGCAAGTTTATTAAGAAAGTAAAGAAATAAAAGAATGGCTACTCCATAGGCAGAGCAACCCAAAACGCTTCTTCTCTGTGCTCATTTTTCTGAGGGTAAAAGTCACCCTCTGATTTCTATTTATGTTTTAAGAAATGTAGAAGAGATATTAAGCTTTCTATTACTGATTAGCTGGCTGTTTTTAATATGCAGGAGATCTGAATCTCAATGTGGTAGCAATGGCTTTATCGGGTTATACGGATGAGAAGAACTCCCTTTGGAGAGAAATGTGTAGCACACTGCGATTACAACTAAACAACCCATACTTATGTGTCATGTTTGCATTTCTGACAAGTGAAGCAGGATCTTATGATGGAGTTTTGGTAAGCTAAATTTGTTTTGTGAGATATTCCTTTGAATTAACATAGGAGTTTTTATCTTTGTTAAAATTTTCAAATGTCTGTTGAATAAAGTATTTTGATACATGTTATTTAAAATAAGGCATCTTGGATTTTTTTTTTTTTTTGAGCAGCTCTTCTTGAGTGTGATTCCCATCCTAGAGTTAATTAACTGATATCAAACTGGATTTGATTTTTATGGTGTTAATACTATAATTTACAGATATAAAAGGAATAAAGATTTTGTCCTTTAGCTTAAGAACTGAGCTATAGAAATCTACAACTATGTAAATATAAAAATATATTCACTGTTTAAATATACTGTGTGCGCACTTGTGCACGTGTGTATGTGTGTTTGTGTGTGTATATATGTTTAGTTAAGTAAAACAACTCATGATAGTTTATCAGTTATGGTGGAGGTGACCATATATCTTGTCTCAGTTAATGTTTATGGTTCCTGTTTAGAATGACAATAGTACTTACAGTGGACTCTTTCAACTTTTTATTTGGTCTTTGTGGTTTTTTTCCCTCCTGTTTTAGCCATCTGTGATCGCAACACTATCAAATAGGTTCTTTATCACAAAATAGGGAAAGAAAAAAATGAAGTGAGATTTGCTTTTCAGTTTTAGTTGTTGGGTTTTAGGTACTACAACTTTCTTTTCACTACTCAGCTTCTTTCTAACAATGAGAAGAGCTTTCTACATTGAAATTTATTTCTGTGTTTGCTACGGTAGCATTTCTTATCAAATATACATTTCTCGAATAAGTGATTTAAATGTTAGTCCCAAAGAATTTATAAAAATATGTACTTTGTTGGAGTAGCTTAATTAAATTTTTAATAAATGTGTATCTTGTACTTCATGTATTTTATTACTTTTAATAAATTATTATGGAAATTTTCCGATCCCTTCAAATTAATATATATAGTGTTAAGACTTTATTTTTTAAAAACTATAATTAATCTTTTTTGTTAAACAGAATACTTTAAGTGTATCTTGAAAAAATAAAATAACTTTCAGGAAGTGTTAGAGAATGATGGAGACTAGATAAGTGGATTGTTAACTTTTGAATTGATAAAGATAGATATTGTTTAAATATTAAATTTATGTAATTTAAGTGACCCATAGTAAGTACCCTTCTTTTGTTTTCCTCTTTTTTTTTTTTGAGACCGAGTGTCACTCTGTTGCCCACACTGGAGTACAGTGGTGCAATCTCAGCTCACTGCAACCTTCCTCCCCTGGGTTTAAGCAATTCTTGTGCCTCACCCTCCTGAGTAGCTGGGACAAGAAGCATGTGCCACCATGCCAGCTAATTTTTGTATTTTTAGTAGAGACAGGGTTTCGTCATATTGGCCAAAAATACCAATTCTGGTCTCGGACTCCTGACCTTGAATGATCCACCTGCCTTGACCTCCCAAAGTGCTGGAATTACAGGTGTGAGCCACTGCACCTAGCCCCAGTACCCTTCTTTTCTTATACATAAATTTAAGTTATTAGATAACAGTCATCTTGAGTAATAAGTTCATATTTCCAAGCTGTTTCAACTATGTATTTAGTTATACCTTATATGTAAATAATTATAATTAATGTTGCTCTGTTTAAAAAATGTTAGTAGTAAGAATGTGGAAAGCACTGAATTGGGAAGTCCGAAAATACAGGCCAGACTCCTCACTCTGCCCTATTTACTTCAGCCATTCAGTTAATTTTTTTAGCATTAGTTCTCTGAGATATAAAATGGGACAGATAATATTTTTAACCCTTTCCAGATCAAAATTTTATAACATATGCAACTGAATCTAAGAGTTAAATCTAGTTATATGAAATATATTCTCTCGTTAGGGCAGAATCATATTTTATCATAGAAAAAACATGCTAAGATAGGTATCAACTGAAGTGATCTTTTGGGTAAAAAAGGAAGACTTTCATAAGATGACTTCAATGGAAATTGGATCTTTTTTCCACCCTTAAATTATTTTTACAAATCACAAAATTAATTGTACCTTTCTACATTTGTAGTAACTATATTTCAAGTGTTTCATGATATTGACAAGTGTACAAAAATTTTAGTTATTATAATGCCTCTGAAATCTTTGCTACAAACCTCCTATATAACAATGTTAGCCACAAGAGTGTCTATGTTTTAAATCTTGTCACTTTGTAGTTGGAAACGTATATTGGTATTCTTCTAAATTGTGTACTGGTGTAGCCAATCACAAATTTCTTAGACTTACTGATTAACTTAGTAGCCAAGGAAAGATTTCCTTAGTTCTCTAAAATTAATTTCTATGATGAAATGATTATGTGGCATCTTAAATTTGATATACTGTACATCATTGCTTATGTTTTATATTGGAGTTATATAAGACTGACCTGGACTTTATAAAACTGAATTTCATCAGTGTTTAAAAGGTAAATTTTTGCTTTGCAAGGACAAAACCTTATTGCAGAGTTTTCTTTCTTTCTTTTTTTTTTTTAGAAAAGGAGAAAGAAAGAAACAGCAAAAGAAAGAAAAAAAAGAATGAAAGAGAGAAAGAGAAAGAGGAAGAGAAAGAGGGAGAGAGAATGGGATTCTTGTTTTATTGCCCAGGCTAGAATACAGTCTAAAAATGGGTATTAAAAACCTCTTTTATGCCAATAATTGTGCTTAACAATGGAGACAGGAAGGAATAGGGGATGAAAATAACAAATAAGGAGCCAACCAATATTTTATTTAAACCTGTGAAATGCTATGCAATTGCTGGGAAGTGATTTACTTCCAATTATGTGGTAACTTTTAAAATAGGTATATTGTGATACCGAGAAAAATGTATGTTTTGTGGATTTGTGGAGGAGAGTTCTGTAAATATTTGTTAAGTATAGTTGTTCCAGGTCTATATCCTTGTTAATTTTCTATCTCGTTGATCTGTGTAATATTGACAGTGTAGTGTTAAAGTCTCCCACTATTATTGTGTGGGAGTCTAAGTCTCTTTGTAAGTCATTAAGAACTTGCCCTATGTATATGGGTGCTCCTGTAATGGGTGCGTATATATTTAGGATCATTAGCTCTTCTTGTTGCATTGATCCTTTCACCACCATGTAATGTCCCTCTTTGTTTCTTGTGTTCTTTGTTGTTTTAAAGTCTGTTTTATCAGAGACGAAAATCGCAGCTTCTGGTAATGCTAGCTGGCTGTTTTGCCCATTAGTTGATGTAGATTCTTC
>PVKP010021074.1:0-39746 GCA_004027715.1 Plecturocebus donacophilus | reverse complement strand
GATGGGGTCTTCTAGATATACAATCATGTCGTCTGCAAATAGAGACAATTTTAGTTCCTCCTTTCCTATTTGAATACCTTTTATTTCTTTTTCTTGCCTGATTGCTCTGGCTAGAACTTCCAGTACTATATTGAACAGGAGTGGTGAGTGGACACCGCATTTCCAGACAGATTTTTATTACCCCCAGACCAGGAGATCCCCAGGCAGAGCAGCGCCACGGGTCGCCAGTGCGGCTGTTTCGGCCGGCGCGGCTGCTTTGCCTGCGCCCCGGCGCGGCGGTTCTCCGCACAAAATCCACTGGTCTACAGATTTTTTAATGAACGCCATTCTAACTGGTGTGAGATGGTATCTCAATGTGGTTATGATTTGCATTTCTCTAAAGACCAGTGATGATGAGCATTTTTTCATATGTTTGTGGCCTCATATATGTCTTCTTTTGAAAAGCGTCTGTTCATGTCTTTTGCCCACTTTTGAATGGGTTTGTTTGTTTTCTTTCTTGTAAATCTGTTTTAGTTCTTTGTAGATTCTGGCTATTAGCCCTTTGTCAGATGGGTAGATTGCAAAACTTTTTTCCCATTCTGTTGGTTGCCAGTTCACTCTAATGATTGTTTCTTTTGCTGTACAGAAGCTCTGGAGTTTAATTAGATCCCATTTGTCTATTTTGGTTTTTGTTGCCAATGCTTTTGGTGTTTTAGTCATGAAGTCCTTGCCTATGCCTATGTCCTGAATGGTATTGCCTAGGTTTTCTTCTAGGGTTTTTATGGTGTTAGGTCTTATGTTTAAGTATTTAATCCATCTGGAATTAATTTTAGTGTAAGGTGTCAGGAAGTCAATTGTGTAAGGTGTAAGGTGTCAATTTCATCTTTCTGCACATCGCTAGTCAGTTTTCCTAACACCATTTATCAAACAGGGAATCCTTTCCCCATTGCTTGTTTTTGTGAGGTTGTCAAAGATTAGATGGTTGTAGATGTGTCACGTTTCCTCCAAGGCCTCTGTTCTGTTCCATTGGCCTACTATCTCTATTTTGGTACCAGTACCATGCTATTTTGATTACTGTAGCCTTGTAGTATAGTTCGAAGTCAGGTAGCGTGATCCCTCTAGCTTTATTCTTTTTGTTTAGGATTGTCTTGTCTATGCCGGCTCTCTTTTGATTCCATATGAAGTAAGACTGTCTTTTGATACCCAAACTGATTCATACTGCTTTGTAAATTGTTACACATGAGATTGTGTATATAAATATTTGTAGTATGTAGCTTTCAGATCACCATAATCTTCATCTTTAGATGTTATATCTGTTAAATATGTCATGTTACATTGAAAAAGGGATTTAGAAGACACAGTTAAAACTCCTAGTCAGCTAACCTTAAAATGAGAAGATAATCCTGAATCTGCACATTACAATTGTTCCTTTATGGACACATTTATATTGTACCCCAAAGAATGTTTTAAATTATGACTTTATTTAAAAATAATTAATATACAGTATATATACTTGATAAATCTCATAAGTTTTAACTATGTAAATTTCATATGGTATCTTACAACAGGCTAATTTTTAGTAATAAATGTTGTTACTTTGGAAATAGATACAAATTGATACAAACTGGACTATCAATTTTCTACACTGAAAATTTAATATCTATTTTTTAATTCATCCAAACCACTTGACTCATTCCATATATATTTTCTGTCTGCTCTTTGGAAAATCATAGAGTGTTATACCAATCCTTTAAACACGTTTGCATATTTATTGCTTATATTTAACTTAAATGTCTTCCCTTAATGGAAAGTGTTGGGTTTTTGGTGGTTGTTGTTGTTTGTTTGTTTTGAGAGGAAAAGGTAGCAAAAATAAATTATTTAAATTGAAAACAATTATTGTACATTAAAATTTTAAGTGCAACATGGACTTATTTTTTACTCATTTTTGAGGTATATATGGTATTTTTAAAAATTTGAACTGCTAAAAAGCACGACATAGTAAAGAGTTTTCTGAATACTGTGTACTGACCACAGAAAAAATCAGTCATGAAATAATAGATTATAAGAAAACTTTCATGCTCATGGCCATCTTCATTTTAGAATCTAGTTTTGTTGCATAGAAACTTAGCTCTAAAGCAAGAATATATTTCAGTTATTTTTCATTTTAACATCCTGAGTTCCACCTTTAAAAAATCTTCCTTTTATGCTGCATTTACAATTAAGACCTCTAAATCAAAATGTGAAATAAAAAACAACCCAAGATATTTTATAAGTTTCCGTTATAAGTGACAAATCAAGACTCAACTTATAGTCTATCTTCAGAGTGGAAAGTAAACACATCTAGGTGGAAAGAGTACAAAGAAAGCAAAGAGCACTTGGTGATTTAGGGGACATTAATTGATATTCTATTACAATCAAGTGCTCTCAAAATGCAATAATTTAAAGCCAGAAACTTAATAGAAACATATTTCACATCAATTTTAGGATTGATAAACTTTGCTGATGAGCCAATTTTTCAGAACATTCCAGGTTCCCATGCCTTCCCTATACCATTCTCCTCTGGGATGTGTCTCAGAATAACTGTCCCCTTTTAACAGCCAGACCACAACTAAGAAAATAATACCTGATATTTATTGAGGGCTTGTATTGTGCCCGCATTTGCAAGCACATTACATGGGTTATATCTTTTAATCTCTACAACAGCTCTATTAGGTGCTAGTGCTTTATTCACACTCTAGGAATGAGGAAACAGGCTATGTACATAACCACTAAAAGGTATCAAGGCAAATAAATGTTTTATCCAGGATCCAATTCCCAGTCTATCTGATTAGAAAAATCTTTCTTTTAACCAACACAATACACCAATATGCCAGAAAGTTATAGCTCAAAGACTAAAGTCTTTTTGATAAGTATTATCCTAAAAAGTAAAAATAAATAAATAAATAAAATAAGAAAAACAACAATTTATTCACCAATAATTTTTCTAAAACCAGAATGGTGTACCAAGCATTGTGCTACAGCACTGGATATGTTATACCACCATCACCACCATCATCTCCATCACCATCATCATCATCATCATCACCACCATCATCATCATCACCATCAACACTATCATCATCATCATCATCACCATCATCATCATCACCATCCATCATCATCATCACCATCATCATCGTCACCATCATCATCATCACCACCATCACCGCCATCATCATCATCATCACCATCACCATCATCATCATCATCATCATCATCACCATCATCAACACTATCATCATCATTATCATTATCATTGTCATTATCATCATATCCATCATGGTCCACAGATATACTTCTAAGCACTTAATCTCCATTAAACCCTTTTAATAACTTTACAAGTCAGGCCCCATTATTATCCTTATTTTACACACAAGAAAACCAAAGCTAGTAATCTGTTGAAGCAGAAAATCCTGACTCTTGAGACGTAGGAGCCTTACCTTGTCCAATGCTTACTTCTTTACTTCATAGTTACCATCCTCTATATAGATTTATGCGATCAGTTTTGTACATTTTTCTTTCAAATTATTCTATAAATATGTAACTCTCCATGAACATTTAATGCTACATATGATATGTGCTAATAAATTAGAAAATATTGTTAAAATGTTCTATTATATCAGAAATGATAATTTATCAAAAATGGAAAGGGGATAACAAGACAGTATTCTACTAATTATGAAAGATTCTAGAGGCAGTATTCACAAAACTACCCACCAAACAGATCAGACTGCTAGCAGGTGAGTTATTTCAAAACTTAAGGAACAGAAAACTCTTGCAGTATTTAAAGTGTTTCAGGGAAGAAAAGCTCCCCAAGTAATTCTACCTATCTAGCATTTTTTCCAATACCAAGTATAATAAAGTTAGCATAACATGCCATTTATGAAAATAGATGCATGTGTCCCAACGAAAATATTAGCAAATTATATTCAGATATTTTTTAAATAATTGTACACAATGGCACAAACATATAACAAAATATGATAATTAAAACCAAATACTACTGACATTCTAATAGAGAATCAGCTTAATAAATAAGTCTGTGAAAAGATGCAAATTATATCATAGTATTCAGTGTATAATACATGTTTCTTTTTCTAACAGTTGCTTTAAGTCATGTGGGGAAGCACAGATAACCACTTGGTAGAAAAAACAAAGAGAAATCCTTATACACTTAAATATAATGCCAACAGCAGAAATCATAAAGGGAAACATAGGCATATTTTATAAAATAAATCTGTTTTAAATTTAATGACTTAAAAAAATTTTTTTGAGACAGGGTCTTGCTCTGTTACCTCCCAAGCTGGAATGCAGTGGTGTGATCACAGCTCATTGCAGCCAACTTTCACAACTTTTAACAAACACAATAAGTGCAATATAAAGGCAAACAAAATGTGAGAAAACATATTTGCAATATCTCACCTCCTTAATATTTTTGAAAAATGAGATTGAATCTCAGCACTCAACATAAAAAGGAAATCTGAGCCAGGCCAGTGGCTCATGCCTGTAATGCTAGCACTTTGGGAGGCTGAGGTGGTGGGAGGACTTGAGGTCAGGAGTACAAGACTAGCCTGGCCAACATGGTGAAACCTGGTTTCTACCAAGAATACAAAAAATTAGCTGAGCCTGGAGGCGCTTGCCTGTAAATCTCAGCTACTTGGGAGGCTTGAACCCAGGAGGTGGAGGTTGCAGTGAGCCAAGATGGCAACAATGCATTCCAGCCTGGGTGATGGAGCAAGACTCTGTCTCATGTCTCAAAAACAAAACAAAAAACTCTATCCCTAAAATTCCTACCCTATCCTTCCAACTAGATAATTTACTTGCTTATTTTATTTCCTTCCATTACAATATAAGCTCTATTTGAGAAAATATTTTCAGCTTTTTGATCATTGCAATTTTAGCACTCAAAACACGTCTTATATCTGTCTATCTGAGCTTAATAAAATGTTATTGAATAAATAAATTATACAACTATAAGGTAAAAGGTTTCCTGGAAGATTCTGAAGTAGAAAGCACCAAGAATCTGCCTCCCTACCTAGGCAACAATTGCATTGCCAGAATTTGTCTGATGTAACTATTTTGAAACTCTGGAATCTATTGGGGGCTGGAAATTTTCAGAGGATGATTTTTTACAAGAACAAAAAAGACCATCATAAAACCATATGAAATCTTGAAAAAGATGAACCAATTTGGGGGACTCACAATTCCTAATTTTAAAACTTATTGCAATGCTACTGTAGTCAAAACAATGTGGTCTTACATGAAGAGAGACAAGAAACAAATGGAATAGAATAGAGAGCTCAGAAATAAACCTTCACATATATGGTGAGAGGATTTTTGACATGGGTGCCAAAGCCATTCAGTAAGAATTGTCAATGGGGAAAAGAGAGATTCTTCAACAAATATTGCTGGTAGAACTGAATAAGCATATGCAAAAGAACTGCAGTTGAACACTTACCTATATCATACACAAAAATTAACTCAAAACAGATCAAATCTAAATCTAAGATCTAAAATTCCAAAACTCTGAGAAGGCGAAACAGGGCAAAAGTTTAACGACATTGGATTTGGCAATGATTTATTGGATATGACACCAAAGGCACAGGCAACAAAAGAAAAAATTAGTAAACTGGACTTACGAACATTAAAATATTTTGCATATCCAACTACACTACCATAGAATAAAAAGGCAATTCACAGAATGAGGAAAAATATTTGCAAAACATATATCTGATAAGGAATTAATATAGAGAACTTTAAAACTCAACAACAACAAAAACAACTGGATTCCAAAATGGGCAAAGGAATTAAATAGATGTTTCCCCATAGAAGATATACAAACGGCCAATAAACACATGAAAAGATGCTCAACGTCACTAATAGCTTGGAAAATGCAAGTCAAAACTAAAATGAGATACTATTCTACACCCAATAAGATGACTACTATAAAAAAATAAAAACGTAAAAAACATAAAATAAAAAGTGTTGTAGAGTATGTGCCCTCTTGATGGGGATGTAAAATGCTATAGCTGCTGTGAAAAACAGTATGAAAGTTTCTCAAAAAATTAAAAATAGAATCACCATAATATCCAGCAATTACATTTCTGGGTATATAACAAAGAAATTGAAAACAGACTCTGAAAGGGATATTTGTGAAGCCATGTTCATCACAGGATTATTCACCATAGCAGAAACTTAGAATATATATATACTATATAGAATATATAGTATATATATATATAGTATATTATATATAATATATAAACATATATAATATACATAAACTTACATATACACATACACAGATATATACACACATATAAATATACACACACAACATATGCATAAATATATACATACATACACAAAGAAATATTATACTATTTGCCTTAGAAAGGACAACACAACATACACATACATACATATATACACAAAGGAATTCTGTTTTGCCTTAAAAGGGAAGAACATTCTAACATATGCTACTAAAGAAATGAACCTTTAGGACATTATGCCAAGTGAAATAAGCCAGTCTCACAAATATTGCATGGTTTCCATTTATATGAGGTACTTAGAGACTTATGGTAGTCAAAATCATAGAAAGCAAAAGTAGAATGGTGATTGTCAGGGTATGGGAAGAGGGAGAAATGGAGAATTATTGTTTAATGAGTATGAATGAGTTTTCTGTATTACAAGATAAAAAGAGTTATGGAGACTGATGGTCATAATGGTTGCACAACATTAAAATGTATTTAATATCACCAAACTGTATACCTAAAAACATGATTAACATGGTAAATTTCACGTTTTGTGCATTTAACCATCAAAATTAAATTGAAAATTAAACCCCCAAAACCCTGTATGATATGATCCATTTTATAGTTAAACATATACTTAAAGATATTTATTTATTTAAACAAGCCTCAAAATACAGACACCAATATGTCGCCATTATACCTTTTCATCAATGAGTGTATACTTGCTTATAGGTTACAAAATAATTCAAATTTTAAAACAAAGATCAGAAATTAACTGCCTTTCCCCAAACCAAAAAACAACAATTGCCGAAGCCTTTTTCTCATCACATTAACAGGAGCAATGTATTAGATTTTACAGTTTCTATTTTACACACCTTTTTCCATTATATACCTTTTTAGAAAGATACGTCTATTTTAGACTTTTCAGACTAGGAGTAGAAATCACACAATTACTAGGGTCACAAACATACAAATTGTTTTAGAACTATCGAGGCATTTAAGAAAGGTAGAAATACAGTTGCCTAAAGGGGAATAAACAGCAGTTTGCAGTGACATACAGATTGTCATTACACAAACAACTCTAAACAGAGCTGTTTAGAAGGTTCTCAGCTCCTAGGCAGACACCGTTCCCAGGTGTTGTCTCTTTCCCTCTGCCAAGTACTTCTGGTTTGAGCAGGTGTGACTGCATGATGGGAGGAGGGAAAGAAGTTATGCTTGGAGGAAAGTTATTGCTGGTGGAGCTGATGCGAGTTAACTGTCAGGGCACTGGGGCAATTAGTAGATCACAGGGCTACCTGCAGCTCCTCCATCTGATAATTAAAAACACCACTAAGTGCTTTGTTTTTGTTGCACATACTTTTTCTGTCAAACCTGGGTGATAAAATTACAGTTTAAACTTTACTGTCTATCTCCCATATAGGACTAAAAATATTTTATTGTAATTTGGTAACTGCAGAATCCTGAATCCTCCTTTTAAACTGTTTATAAATTAGACAGCTATGGAAACAGTAGGTCATTTATTTATTCAGCTCTTAGAGTTTGCCACCTCTAAAGTATTTATTGCTTTTTAATAATGTTTCATTTGTACCATAATTCACAAGTCAATGCATCAATGCATCAAGTAGGTAAGAATTTAGTAAATAACTTAACGGGTCTATCAAAAGAACACACTCTTAACCATAATATATATATATATATATATATTTTCCAGCATAGCTGATTTTCATGTATGCATAGAGTCAAAAAATAAATATTAATTGAATGTCTACTATATGTAAGGTACCACATTTGAAGATGGATATACATTAAGGAACACAGATATTCTTCCTGCCTTCATCATGCTTACAGTCTATTGGAAATAAGATGAAAATAAATATGCAAATAAACAAATTATTATGTAACTATAATTTTTGAAAAGTGCTATAATATTTTTAATAAAGATACAGTAAAAGAATAATAACAGAGAAATATGATGTGTATGTATGTGTGCATTTGAGCATGAGTTACTTGGATAAGATGACCAGAGAAAGATTCTCTTAGGCTGTGCAGTTTAAGCTGGGGGATGAGTTGGAAACAGAAAAACTGCAACATATAGAAGGAGATACATATAGATAAAAAGTGTGTGTGTGTGTGTGTGTGTGTGTGTGTGTGTGTGTGTGTGTATGGAGACAGAGAGGGAGAGAGAGAAAAATGATAATTTCAAGAAGATCATGAATACTTTAAAGACCCCCATCAACATGAAATAAAAAAGCTAAGGGCAGAAATTTGTGTGTTGCATTATTATTTAGCACATATGTACAGGATATAAAAATAACAATAAATAGCATAATAATGCTATTTGCAGGAAATGAAGTTAGGATACTCCATATCTATAAGGGGAAAGCATACATCATATTAGTAATAAAAATTATACTGAATGCAGAGTGAAAAAAAAGTAAAAACTCCAGTGAAGACAAATGCAACACAAAATTATGGAAAATAATATATATTCTACCTACATATTATTTGAAAATATGTGGCCTGACAGAAAAAGATAACTAGCAAAACAGTAAATTAAACAAGAAACCATCACTTCCGATCTTCTTACTCATTCCCTTTAGATGCCTGAATGAACCTTTCAGTCCCATTTTTGATAGTACTCATTTTCTTAGTGCCAGAGATGGGAAAAGAACTTTAGAAACTATCTTAGTTAGAAACTTAATGTTAATTTAAAATCTAACAATTCAGAATGTGGCTTCAAAAGTTAAAAAATACAGAGTAATGTATCTGACAGTTTAGGGAAGCACATCCCTGGAATTTTCTGTTGAGTTTTTGGCAAGCCTGTTGAAAAAATATGTAGGCTACTTGGATGGATTACAAATGAAACAACTAAAATGATTAAAGGAATGGCATACAAGGACAGATTAAAGGAAAAAAATATGTATGATTTCAGCATGTCAGAAACTAAAAAAGAAACGTTATGGTTTACAAATATTTGAAACACGTAAATTTTAGGTAAAAAAAGAACTCTGTGTACAAGGTACGCAATTATGAGTATATTAAAAAGAGAAATGAAACGATTCCCCTGGTAATAATGTTAATTGTTTTACAGTAAGAATATTTGCACAAATGACCCAAGGATGTGCAAGAATTAAAACCACTAGGCAGACATATTAGACATTCCTAGTAACCTAAACTATGCAGACCTCAAAATACGTAGACGGTCATCTGAACAAGACAAAGTAGGTCAGGGAACAACGGCAGAAATCTTCCTATCCCCCAGCTGTGTTTTAAATTTAGAAAGAAGTCTTCTGTGGATCTGGGGCTTTTCTCTGTAAATGTGCTACAGTAAAAAGATTCTTGAATTTGGATCTCTAAGACCTAGTTTTGAGTGCTGATCAGTTATTCTCTTCTCAGTCCATATTCTCATCTGTCAACAGCAATAATAATAACCCCTTAAGTTGTTGTGGGTTTTAAAAGAGCTGTTTTTATGAACACATATTATATGTACTTAAAAGTATTGCTCTTAGGGAGATATATCAATTATTATTATGAGTGTAATGTGTCAAAAGCTATAGGACGAAGACTGTCAAAGAGAATAATGCTTGAGACTAGGCTATTATATCTGTCATCTGCTTAGGGTAAATCGGCTCTCCTCCAGGACACTGCTTACCTTGCAGCCCTCTTAACTGGATACTGTTTCTCCTCCTACAACTTCCAGGTCTGAACATGTGGTACCAGTTCCTTTGCTGCTACAATCCACTTCCAGAACGTTTTCCCTCCTCTCTCTCTAAAAACACTCAGTTTTAATTTCATGTCATCTCCACTCCTCCAACACTCCTTAGTATAAGTACTCCTGATCTCTGAACCACATCACTCCATCCTTAAAGATTCCTGATTTTGGTTTACTGTCATCCTCCACAACATTTCTTGGGGTATAAGATTTTGGGATTTTAGTAACAAAAAAGATGATTTTTCCAACACTTGGTCATTCAGTGCCAATTTTCTTCCAATCATCATGTCTTCTACCCTCCCTGAAACATAACTTCTATAGTCATACTCTCATGATTATAATTACCAAAATTTTAATTACATTGGAATTACTACAATGCCTCCAAATCATTTTCCTCCAACCATCACTTATGATCTTCTTACTCATTCCCTTTAAAACCCCAATTCAACCTTTCAGCCCTACCAGGATCTATAGATCTCATCACTTTTTAACAGTACTCATTTTCCTTCTGCCAGAGATGGGGAAAAGACTTTAGAAATTATCTTAGTTTGAGATTTACTAAAGCAAATATGGTGAAATCATCCAGACAAATCAAAAATGGTTGTAATCGATGGAGAAATCGGTAAGTGATTAAATACTTCTGGAAATGCATAACCACAGAGACTAAGTTGGGAAAAGAGATAAGAAGGATTAGAAATTACAGTAGTGACCAAGAATAGGGTCAGTGGAAACGAAGGATGAAGAAAGGTAGAAGGCAGAAAATTCTGGTAAGAGACAGAAACTCTGAGAGATTTAAAATACTGGTAGCTGAGTAATTTCATGTGATGAGAAAATCTAATAAATAGCATTGCCTGTAGGTACTTAGAGATGGGAATCATTAATATTGGGATCTTTCAGGAAGTCTAATACCAGAATGTGAAAAACGCTACAATCTCATGTGTGAAAGTTTTTAAGGGGACAAATGATGGAGAAGAAACAAGGTTCTGAAGCCACTGAGGAAGTGAAGCATGTTATGAAGGTTAGTAATGGGTTTCAAAGGGGAAAGGAAACGTTCTATGCTAATGGAAAGAAAGAAAATGTTAATGTTGAGAAGCAGCTTGAAATAGTTTTTTAAAAAGCAAGTAGTATGCCAACCTCTCCTCCTCATCTCTTGAGTTCAAGAACTGAAAAAAAAAAAAAAAAAAAAGCACAACTATAATTACCTCAAGTAAAATAGTACAGAAGAAGGGAGTAAAAAATAAGTTGGAATCAGAACATATAGACTCAAATTCAAATTCCTTACTCATTTCAGGTCATATGACTTTTTTGAATCTCAAGTCCTTATCTGTTACATTAGATTAAGAATATGTTCTCTGCTTGTATTCCCAAAAGTAGAAATGTTTCCTAAAGTGAAAAATACTCATGTTTCCTAAAGTGGAAAAGGCTTATAAAATTTTAACCGTGTTATTATTTGAGGAGAATAGACATAATAACACATGTGGAGATAAATTTTAACTGTTAAACAATTTACATATATACCAAGGAAAAAAAGGATGAGGATGATCTCATATTAGATGGCATATAACATGGCTTGGCTCTGTGTCCCCACCCAAATATCATCCCAAATTGCAATCTCTATGTGTTGAGGGAGGGACCTACACTCCCCAAATGTCCAGGGAGGGAGGTGACTGGATGATGGGGGTGGTTTCCTCCATGCGGTTCTTGAAGAGTGAATAAGTTATTACGAGATTTGACGGCTTTATAAGTGTTCAGAAGTTCCTCCTTCACTATTCTCTCTCTTATTGCCATGGTAAGAAGACCCTTGTTTCCCGTTTGCCTTCCACCAGGATTGTGAGTTTCCTGAGGCCTCTCCAGCCATGTGGAACTGTGAGTCAATTAAACCTCTTTTCTTTATAAGTTACCCAGTTTTGAGTGTTTCTTTTTTTTTTTCCCTCGAAACAAATCTCCCTGTCACTAGGCTGGAGTATGGTGGCCCGATCTCGGCTCACTGCACCCTCCCTGCCTGGGTTCAAGCAATTCTCCTGCCTCAGCCTTCTGAGTAGCTGGGACTACAGGCATGCACCACCATGCCCAGAAAATTTTTGAATTTTTAGTAGAGACAGGGTTTCACCATGTTAACCAGGATGGTCTCAATCTCTTGACTCATGATCTGCCCACTTCGTCCTCCCAAAGTGTGGGGAGTACAGGCATGTGTCACCATGCCCGGCCTTTGAATATTTCTTTATAGCAGTGTGAAAATTGAGTAATACAGCGTAGTTCTCATTGCCTTGTAAAATATTTAAAACTAATCCAGTTTGAGTTTTTTTTTTTTTTTTTTTTAATAAACCACATTTTGGCTGAATAATTAGTCAAATAAACCAGAAAATATGTTCTAATTGATGTGGTTTGAGATTATTTGGTGCTTTTGTTTGGCTAAAACTTCTTCATGAGGTTATGTAGAAATAAAATTAAATGAGGATGAGATGTAAGGCAAATTAAATATCTTCATTAAACAAGGAGAAATAAAAACCTTGTTAACCTCTAAAGTCACTTTGTACTATATGATGTATCTGAAAATTACAGAGAAAGCACAATTCTGTACACCATATTGAATAGCAATGGAACAATGTAGAGGAGCGGTGAAATCCTACAAAATTAAAATAAATTATAAAAATCATGCTAAAATCAGACTGAATGGCAAGATTTGAAGAAAGTGTTTCAAACCACTTTCCAAGTGCTCTTCTTTCCCCATCTTCACTATTTTTACCAATAATGCATTCTAACACATTAATGCTTTCTGACCAAATGAATGAGCATATTCCTTTATTTCTGAATGTGAAAAAAGAACCTTACACTTTACCAAACTAAATTGGAAAATTTCAGGTTATTGTCTCAAGAGGATAAGTATAATTTACTCCTTCTGAAATAACTACCATTTAAATAATGGTTAGACATACTGTATGTGTTTTACAAATAATAAAATCATTTAACAAAATATCTCCATGACATACAAGATGTGTCACTCATTGAGACACAGTGTCGTCTAATAGTTAAGAGGACAAGCTCTAGATTCTAATTCTAACAAGCGACTCAGTAGCTCTATGATCTTAAGTTATTTAACCACTTTACACCTCCATTTTCTCATTTATATATCAATAATAGTAGTACTTGCTTCAAGAGTTTTGAGACGTAAAGATGGTAATTAGAACAGTGGAACACATAGTATGCACTCAATACACGTTAGCCTTAAAAAATATTAGAATGAATGTCCCTTGTTAACTTATCTTAGCCTCTTAATGTAGACATGGTGGTGGTCTCCAATGAAAGGAAAGTGAGGCCGGGCATGGTGGCTCGCGCCTATAATCCCAGCACTTTGCGAGGCCAAGGCAGGCGGATCAAGAGGTCAAGAGATCGAGACCATCCTAGCAAATATGTTGAAACCCCGTCTCTACTAAAAAAGATACAATAATTAGCTGGGTGTGGTGATGTGCGCCTGTAGTCCCAGCTACTCAGGAGGCTGAGGCAGGAGAATTGCTTGAACCAGGGAGGCAGAGGTTGCAGTGAGCCGAGATCGCGCCACTGCACTCCAGCCTGGCTCCTGGCGACAAAGCAAGACTCTGTCTCAAAAAAAAAAAAAAAAAAAAGAATGATGGCTGAAAAATTATTGGTTTTAGGTCAAAATCAAATTTAGTCAGAAGTGTCAGAACCTTGCATCTAAAAACGGGATCAATCACTTAGAAGCAGCTTTTCTTTTAATTGAAGGTTCATAACAAACACAGCTAATTATTTTATATTTCTGCTTGTACTTTCTATTTTCAACAATGCTCTTGCAGGAGTGTTGAGAAGTCTTTTCAAAGTAGGCTCATCCTACGACACATTATAAGGAATAATTATGTAAGAAAGTGAGAAACAAAGCTTTTAAAGTTCCTGAAACTACTTTGAGCTATTTTTATATATAAAGACACACTGCTGTTTAAAATGTTCAAGTACTTTTAAAGGCAAACTGATGGGAGGAGGTAGCTACATGGAATTCAATGTATATTAAGTGCCTGTTTGGGTTTTCTGGTTTGTTTTGCCTGGTACTATTCTAAGCCCTAGCTCTGTAGAAAGCACAAAATGTGAAACAAGAACTTGGCATGTAAACATTAAAGCACTGTGAATGGTAATTTGGTTTTTGTTTGTCTGTAAACAACATTCCAAAAAAGTTAGGGTTTATAATACAGAAGTTAAACTATAGAAAGATAAGTAAACAGAAAGAATAAAATAGTTAAAATTAGACTTCAAGTAGCATTTGGAGAGAAAATGTGCTAAGAAGTGTGCAGCAGAGATGTGAGTACAGACCTGAGGCTCAGGCCTGCAGGTGGGAGACTGCCCCACATCACAGAGAGGGATTTGCCCATTTATTTCAAATAAAAAATATTCTCCGACATATCCACTCAATTGTTTTGAACTTTCCTGTTTGTGTCATGAGCCCATTTCATCCTGGCTGACCTCATATAATCCCCAGTATCAGTAAAATCTAAATAGTTCCCCTGATCCAAAGTACAAGAGGAGATTTAAAGGATTATTTTGCATTCCTGAAATATACCACTTTGTCAAATACCAAGCATAAACCTTAAGGAATGCATGGTGGCCTAACCCCATTTAGAGATTATCTTCAAATAAAGCATATATCATCTAACAAGAGATTAGAACCTTGGTCTTCCCATTTATGAGATATTATACCATATCAAATTATTTTAAGAGATCAATCATTTTGATACAAACCTGTTTTAGAGAAAAGGCAAAGCTAAGTCAATTTTCTTTCTCCATAGAAACATTCACATTCAAGTGCTTTAGTGCTTAAAAAGCCTTCACCTAAATTCTTGTACTTAAATCCTCCATTCTGTCACACACTATAAATCTGAACAATTCCTACACAGTTACTATCACTATAATAATGCATATTTTAAAACAAAATAGCAGCACATTTTCTAAAATATAGCCAAATAATTGCAAGGCATCTTATCTACGTTGTAAGGTCTACTTATTTTTTACGAAATTGAGTATTGTGTCTTGTAATACTTTATTACTTAGAAGAAAAATAGTTTTAAAAAATCAACATTTTATTTGACACAATGGGAAAAGAAAAGTCCTACATAAGTAAATTGTTCAGATATTTAGCTATTTCTCCATTAAGGAGATTTTCAAGCTTAAATATTTTTTACAAAAATTGTTTTTCAATAATGTGTACATTTCACTGCATTTGCACCCAAAAAAATGTTGAACATCTTGTAGTGAGGCTTTCTATAGGTTGCAAAACCAACATTAGTACCAGCTGTTGCATTCTCTTATACAATGATACCTTTTGGCCCTTACACTTACCGCCCCCACCCCGTACCCTCCACCAGGATGTACCCAGTTTTTGGTACTGTAAAGTATTACTGCTTTTAAATATACTATTTGACTCTCCTCTTTGTCTAAATGTTGACATGTTTTACTGCTCTGATTAAGCCTGATCTATTATGCTTTTCATTTTCTGGATTCAGTTTATAGAGGACTCAGAAACTTGAGAGTCAAGAGAAATAAGCTTTTCTATGATACATGATCTAAGGCCGAAATCTGACATCTATTTTTGTGGTCAGAAGTTTCTGGTTCTTTCTCCTATATTCTCAGCTATGTGATATGTGGATGAAGCTTCAAGGCAAGTGGCTTCTCCACACGTGGAGTGGATCCAAATTACTGTACACTTGATAGCTTTAGGCAGGACAGTGTGATCAAATCAAGGTGTAAAATCCTGAGTTGCTCCCTCATTTAGATCCCAATTTATTTTCACTTATGTTTTAAACTTCAGGTCTGATGGGCAGAGGTTTTACGTTATCATCTTCCTTTTCTTTCCTCAAAAAAAGATAAGTTACAGGTTTCACAATGTTTCAAAGAATTGCAATCTTTTAATAATGATAAAAAATACCATTATCAATTTTACAGTAGATGTTGTGTCCTATTTGCATCTAGCGAGGGAGGAGGGAAGAGGAGCAGAAGAGATGGAATGAAGAAGAGAGATAGTTTTCATCTTAGAAGAAGTCTGACACAGAACGAATGCCACTGGAAACTGACTGTTTGGCACAATGTCCGTGATTGTATAAAAAATTCCTGAAAACGATGTAATGATGGATCTGTAACATGGTTTTGAGTGCTACATCAGCAGATGCTAGAACTAAAAGTTATCAGTTAAAGGTCAATTAAAATCAAAATGCATGATTTCAAGTTCCTGAAAGCAGTTGATACAGAGGAGGCGCATATATAGGGATTAATACTTAGCTGAAATGGGGCATGACAAACCTTTATTTATCATGACATTTGTCTCTTTTAGCCACATGATTTGTTTTATTTAGAATCTTCTAAGATCTTGAAAACATACACTTTACCATCATGATAAAAAGAGTAAGTAAAAGCATTCTTCTCTTTCCAGTGCAGTAGATGCATAGGAATAAACAGTTGAGTGTATGTGTCTGTGTAAATCAACATAACAGAGTTTCTATTCATGAAACTTATGGTTCCTATGAAGAATAAGCTTAGAAAGCATGCTATAAATTTCACTAATAATTGTTTTACTACAAACACCTCATAGCTCTCCGTGTTTTTCCTTGGAAGGTACTCAGAAGACCTTTCAAAAGTAATAGTTCAACCTAAGTGTGCATTTGAATATCTGTGTTTCCAAGTTAAAATCCTACGGTAGAAGGATTCTACCTTACAATGCCCTCTTTTTTTCTTTCTCAGGGAAGTGCTGAAAACTAACTCATACATTAGTTTCATAGAGAGTAGAAAGTTACTTTATGTGGATCTGCAGATTTGCGTTTATGAGTTTACTTCTTTTATTCTTCCATTTTTTTTTTTTTTTCCTTAAAAGATCTTCGTTGATTATTCTGACACCTGCTGGTGAGGGCACAGTTGATTCTAGTCTACTTTTCCCTTCAACAACTCACTCAAATCAAAGACTTTTCAGGGGCATTTTCAGTGACAACTGGTAATACATTTAGTTTAAGTATTTATAGTACTTAATTTTTAGCTTTATTACATAGGAAACCGTGAGAAACATTTTAATAATCACTTCACATTGGCAGCCATTTGACTCTTTGTTTATAAATGCATGTTTGCTTTGATTAAGCAAACATTATAATCATTATATGGACTATGATAAAAAGAAAAAGAAAATTATCCCAGAGGCATAGTTATATAGTCTATAACTATAGAACATGTAAGGAAGATGCTAATCATCTTCCTTAAAACACAGAGAAGAACTGAATAATAAGAATGGCTTAGCTTTGGTTTTCTACTATTTAAAATAATCATGATAGTTTTCAACCTGCTTAGCAAATAAAGAGTAAACTGATTAACTGTGATAGAAGCCATAACACTAAATACATATTTGCAAATTTTGCTATTTTTTACTCAATATCTAAATATTATGATTTACTTCTGACTTGAATTGAGTTCTGAAGCCTGCACTGTTTCTTTGGCAGAGATACAACAAACCTACTACATCATAATCACACTCAACGCTATTGCAACTGCAAGTGTGTGCAGTAAACAACAAATATCAGAATTACTTTTTTAGGCATCAAGAAACTTTCACAGGAGGCAACTTTTACAAAATTATTAACGAATGATAACAATCCTTCAAAAATAAAAAGTTTTACCTAATTAAAACTTTATCTTAAAAGTAAGAGCTGGTACTAATAATTTAACTCTAAAACCAGTCAAACTCACATTTTGTAATGGTATAGAGTAACCACGCTACTTTATTTTAGTCATGTATATCTTATTCTTTTCCTTCACATTGCTATAATTTTGTGAGAAGGAAAAACCACATGTATCTAGAGAGAAAAGCAAACTTCATTAAATATTTATTTAAAATACCCTAGATCCTGAATAAATGATTTATATGAACACTGACGTTAATATACTTGAGAAAATCACAACATAGTTTTAATTCAGAAAAGTGTTCAGAAGTACAATACATTTGTTTAATTTTTAAGATCTTTGCAACTTCGAGATCAAAGAAAAAAAATTGACCATCTCTAATATTTTTAATGATTTTTTAAATTATTGTAAGTCTTTTCTCAAAATGATACACTTAAAACAAATACATTTCAATTATAAGGAAACATTTCAGGAAAAATCAGAAAAACATTTTCAGAACCAGAGGAAAAAATTGTGTGTTGTATCACCACAGTGGTCAAAATTTTGCATTATTGTCAAATTGTCACATGAGACCACTTTATTTTCACTTAATTCTTATTTTTAATTCGATATTTCTGAATTATTTTTATATGTTTTACCTTGACTATGAAATTAGCATTTATTTGTAAAGTATAAAATGTAATGGTTATGTAAATTAGGCAGGAAGACGCCAAAGTGTAATAATAATATAATAATAACATAAAAGATGGAAACTTCTTATTTCTGTATAAATATATACTAATCATAAAAGGTTAGTGCTGTTTTCTGGAGTGAGATTATTCATGTATTAATTTATTCTCATGTAGAATTAACTAAAAATCGCCATTGATTAAAAAAAGAAAATGCAAATGCCAGTGATTCATAGTATTTAGGACATGTCTAGACATTTTTAGACAGTGCCATTTGCTTAAAGACTTCAGGCACAAACTGCAGGCACAGGGACAGATTGCATAAGGTGTCACGTGCTTGCTGCAACTGTATGCACGTTATTGAATTTTTTAGAGCAACCCATACCATGAATAATTTAATAGCTAATAAAATATTCAATCTGACTGATCCATTGGTTTAATTTTAAAATAAAGACGGCTAATAAAAGGAGTTACATATCCTTATCAAATCCTAGGCATTAATGCAAGTCAATTGCAACCCACACGTAAGGAAAACACCAATTTCTAAAAGACATGAGATTAACGATTGGGGGCCGGGAAGGAGTGAGTGCGAGGGAAATTCTGTGTTGGCACTGGCTTCAGTAAGTTTGCCCTAAGTTTAATTGTTGGGAGCTGTCATGGAAGCTGTACTCTGCCTTCTGCAGAGGTGAGGGACAAAAAAATTAGAGAGGTGCAAGTTTTAACAGAAAAAGCTCATGCAAAATGGTCTATTTCTTTTTCCTAAAGCCCTTCGCCTTTTCTCACAGGCTAGCTGGTGGGAAAGAGGAGAAACCTATGGAAGAACATGGAGTATCCAGGTGCCCGAGCATCGTCTAAGGGAACCAGGATGGAGAGTCTCCAACATCTCCGTGGCTGGCTTGCCTGGTGGAGCAAGCGGTGCCCTGGGCGCGGGTATCTTCAGGAGACAGCGCTCCTGGCTGCAGCCAGCCCGGACTCGCCGCGCCCCAGGGTTCCCGCAGTCAGACCCAGCCCGGCCAGCGCGGCCACCCCGGCTAGACGCACGGTCTCCTCCTGCCCGCTCCGCCCGCACCTCGGAGCGGGGACGTGCGGCGGCGGTGACACAATGCGTGTGAGTGGGTGAGTGTGCTTTCGTGTTTGGGGTGGAACCGTAGGCGGGGATGAGTAGGAGGAGAGGCGAGTGCCTGCAGAATCCCTCCTTCCCTTCCTGCGAAGAGATCAAAGTGCAGGAAATCCGGACGGGAAACGAAAGGAAAAACAGCAGCCGTGGAGACACGCTCTCTTTTTCATATCGCTGGAGGCTGGGCAGAGCAACCACTGGAATCACGACCATTTCTTAACCTTTGGTGGCGCGGCTGCCTGTGCGTGCTAACTGGAAGGGCACTTGTACACGCGGGCGAGGCACACACCTACACACGTCTACACGCTGGGGGAAATAACCACATTCCGGGGCACGGAGAGAGGCCGAGGCAAGGCGCAGCCATGGACCTCTACAGCCAGAGCTGCGAGGGCGTCTGGCCAGCAACAGCCGGCTCCCTGGGCAAACAGTCGCCCAACAGTCCACACTATCCCTGTGACTCAAATAGATGGACAGGCGCATGGATGCAGGGTGCAGAATATTCATGCTGTGTCTAACCTCAAGAGGACTGGAATCGACGCATTTTTGAATCCTACTACCTGTTTTAGAGGCACGGCATTTAAAATCCTGTGGCTCACTCAGCCCTCCACTGGAAGCTGCCTGCAGAGGATTCTCTTCCCCGCGGATCCCTCAGAAGGGGCCGCCCGCATCTGTGAGCGCAGGAGTGTCACAGTCCCCACCCCCGCACAGCTCCCGCTCGCCCCCCCAGACACCCTGTCCCCCCCGCTGCCCTTTCCCGGAGACACCTTCAGATCCTGCCGGCGGCAAGACCCAGGCCAGGACTAGGGTTAGCAAGGCCGAGCCGCATCTCGCAGGGGACCTGGAAGTTGCCTAAACAACTCAGCAGGACACTCGCGGAAGTCCTGCGTTTTCTTTTAAATGCTTTTTCTTTTAAATTAAATTAAATTTTTATTTTCCTGGTTGTATTTTTTCGTGCAAGTCACAGAAGGAGTCACCCTATAAGCCCTCGCAACTTTTCCGCTCCTGGGCGGGGACGCGAGGGGTGGCTTGCCCCGCACTACTCCCCGTGACCAAGAGTTAACACTCGTACCCGGAGAGGGTGCACAGCAGAGCTCCAGGCCCTCGGGGTTAGACTGGGAGAGGCGGGTCCTGGGCTTTTCTGTAACCGGTGCCGCGCGTCTGCGGTGGGGAGGCGGGAGAAAGCCGAAGTCATCTGTCAGACCCCTCTCCACCTCACCCGCGGCCAAAACGCCAGCGCCTCGGTCTGGGTCTGCGCACGGCTCAGCCCGGCCCAGCGCCGGAGCACCGCACCCGGGGGCGGACGGCCCTGCGGCTCCCCAGCCTCTCTCTGCATCCACAGCCGACGCCCGGGCGCACCGGCTTCCCCGCTCCCGCCCCCGCGGCAGCCCGGCCCGCTGTCCGCAGCCGGCACCCGCCGCACCGCCTCGGAGGGTTTGCCGGAGCCCCAGTGGCCGAGGGAGCCAAGAAGTCGCTGGTCCCCGGGGAGCCTTGTCCTCTGCCCTCCCCACCGCCCTCCTCGTTCCCGTACCTCACCCCGGTACCCCGCACCCTCCTCCCGGCTCAGCGCCGCGCACTCTGCTCAGACTTTGCAAGCACTTTCTCCGGGCACCTAGGGCTCAACGCCTCCTCCGCGCCGCCCGCGCGCTCGCCCTTCTGGGCACGCCGGAGGGACCGCCCTCGGCCCCCTGCGCGGCGTTTCCCGGGGGACTCCCAGCCCAGCCCAGCCCTCACCCGGCGGCCCGGGTCCCGACGCCTCACCTTTGACGAAGTGGGGCACCCCGAGGCCGAGCCCGACCAAGAGCCAGGCGGCTACCGAGCGCTTCATGGTCCGGTCTCTCGGTCGTGACCCCGGCTGGCCAGGGGTCGTCGCAGAGGGCAGGGTAGCCGAGCCGGCACCGCAGGGCAGCGGCAGACTCCGCCCCTGCTAAAGAATTCGAAAAGACGTCCTCTTTCCGCAGCGCTTTCTTAAATCTTGGAGAGGCGACAGGGGTGAGCAGGAGCGCACGCTTTCCTCCCCCTTTGCCTGAGCTCCGGGGAGCGGCCGGCGGGCGCAGCTCTCCACCGCGGGCGGGGCGCGGGGGCTCCTGAGAGGCGCGCGGACGGGGCGCTCGGCTCCCGCTGTCCCCCGCGCGGCGGCTGCGGGGCTTCTGACTTGGAGAACAATGAGGCGAGAGCTGGCGGGGAGGAGCGGGCCGCCGGGAGCGCACTGTGTACAAACAGAGGCGGCGTGCGTGTGAGTCTCAGCCTGGCGGGCGCGCGCCCCACCTCCCCGAGCCCGCCCCCTCGTTCACGGCCGGTCTCCCCCCCTCTCCTGCTCTCTCTCCCTCCTCCCTCCCTCTGCCTCTTTCAGCTCCTCCTGCTGTCAGAGAAAAGGAGACAGGCGCAGCCACGCCCTGGCACCCAGCGCCGGCCACCGCCTCGGAAGTTCCCGCGTTGCCTGTGCCTCTCCACGCAGGCTGGAGCCTCCGGAGTTCAGTCGCACCCTTGCCGCCTTCGAGTCCCGTGGGTTCCAGCGCTGACTTTGTCCTTCAGCACGTTAAGGATGCCCCTGAACTTCCTTTCTCACTATCACCAGGAAGAGAAGTTCAGAGATTTTGAAAAGTGGCTCTTGGGGCACAAAGCTGCGTGAGAGACAGAACCCTGCAAAGTGATGGCCCCGTATTTCTCGGGAAATGCAACATAGCACCCAGACTCTGACCGGCTAAGACGGGGCTGCTCTGCTGTTCTGTCTGCGTTTTAGCTCCAGGGCTGGGGAGAGAGGGTTATGGGCGCATCTGTTCACGGGGGCAAAAGGGTGGAAGTGATAGGAGACATGCAGCTCGTTAGGAGAAGAGTGGGGCGATTTGGGGACCTGTGCAAGGAGACAGGCAAGGACAGACTCTTGAAGCATCGCTAAGGTGGTCACATTTTCCTGCTATCCGCCAAAATAAATGGACTGGTTTTTCCAGTGAAAATGATTGAACCAAAAATACAGCTCGTGGCTTACAATTGTGCTTTCTTCTCTGTTTTTCTGTTACAATGATTGCTTACTGTACATGGATCCAATTCCAGTAGTTACAGGTACCAAAATGAAACAGGGCCCTTTTTTTTCCTCCTAGAGAGGGAAGTAGGGAGAAAGACAGAAATCAGAGCTAGAGAAATGGAAAGAGAAACATTCTTGAAGGCAAGAAGTTGAAGGGTGAATCTACTAAGAAAAGAATGACAGAGTGCGATTAGCAATGGAACTATATCTTCATCTGCCTCCTTGAGCCCTTTAAATGTAAATTTCCATCTTCCTTTTGAAATTTGAAGAGAAATGGAGAATGCAAGATGAATAGAACCCTAATGCTGAATACTGCTAGGAAGGTTTAAGGTATTGCATCACTGGCAAACAATAACAGAAAAAAAAAGAAAGAAAGAAAGAAAACCTTTCAGAAAAGGATTTGTTCAGATCTCATGATTGGAGGGCCAGTTAAAACACATTTTTAAAAAAATAACCTTGCTACGAGAATGAGGGAGATTCATTTATTTACCGTCTGTTTTTATGCTTAAAGCCACAGATGTTAGAGTAAGACAGTAGTGTCCAGAGTTGTAGCACAGTCGTTTCAAGCAATCAAATTCTAACTTTCTGGCACATCATCATTACTTCCTTTTGAAAGTATGTTTTCAGTCACCCTGTGGCATGTTCATCATAAAGTACGCTTTAACTTTTGAAACGAGACGTCTGATATTAGTTTTAGATATTATTTCTAAAGGATAGTACTAAATGCCAAAAATGTAAAGTTGGAAACCAGTCTCTCTGTGATGAGATATTTAAGGGAAAATAGGGGTGGGGTAGGAATTTTGTTTAGTTTTCTATTGTCTTCCCTGTTTCTTTCCACTTTTTTGATAATATTTGACCTTAATGAGCATATTAGGAAGTGAAATTATTTTTGCCAACAATGTGTGTTTCTGAACATGTATCTTTTAATTTAGAGTTTTTGAAAACTCCAGAGGTCATAACAGTACCTTAAAATGCACATTCTATGCCCAAATACTTGGGGTGGGGACAGTAAATGCCATTCCTTATTACCTGATAGACAACTTATGAAAGAATTTGCCAGTTTAATACCTCTACTTTCTCAAGTTTCATTTCCAATCAAAAATTGATACATAGTCTTAAATCCATAGCTCCATATTCATGATCACCCCCTCTTTTTTTAACCACTTATTGATAATGATCATCTACCAATAAGCGTTTCATTTTGAAGATTCTAGGCACTTTACCTAATTTACATTGATAGGACTCATTTCACTCTTACTGCACTCACACATAGCCTCTTCAGAAGTGGAATATAAGAGATGCTAAAAGACTGCAGAAATTGAATTATTTAAAATAAAATAAAATTTAAAAAGTAAAAGGATGAAACTCTATTGTGAATCTTTTACCTCACATAAAGTGCTAAGGGACCTTTACTGATCACTGTGATCCAGCCTACAGTTTTATAGCTTCTCCCAATAGGAGCCTAACATGCAGAGAATGAATTTGTACATCACTCAAAGACAGTGCTTCTCAAGTTATTTTCTGCAGGCCTCCTTTTCCCCAAGATGTTAATAGGTTTCTGGGGGAAAAAAAATCCACGGTAAAATAATCTGGGGAGACATTGCATATTAAAGTAGCCTCTTCAAGATTCACGGTGAATGTTAGCATGTTAAATATTTTGAAAGGTCTCGTGTTTACAGATTTTTTTGAAAAATATTTAATCCAGCATTTTGCAGACTTTCTTTTTTGTACTATAACAAGATTTTTCTTAGGACACCTGTTAGCATAGTAAATATTTAGGGCCACAAAATAAATAAGTTGAAAATGATGCTCTAAAACAAAGCAGGGGCCGGACACAGTGACTCACACCTCTAATCCCAGCACTTTGGGAGGCCAAGGGGTGGATCACCTGAGGTCAGGAGTTCGAGACCAGCCTGGCCAACATGGCGAAACCCCATCTCTACTAAAAGTACAAAAATTAGCCAGGCATGGTGGTGGACACCTGTAATCACAGCTACTCGGGAGGCTGAGGCAGGAGAATCAGTTAAACCCAGGAGGCGGAGGTTGCAGTGAGCAGAGATTGTGCAACTGCACTCCAGCCTGGGCGACAAGAGCGAGATTCCATCTAAAAAAAAAAAAAAGGCAGACTAAATTAGCAGCAAAACAAACAAAAAAGAAACTGCAAAAAGTTCACTGGTTTTTGCTATAGGCTGAATGTTCCTGTACAACCCCCTAGCCCCAAATTCACATGTTGAAGCCTAAGTCCCTACTGCGATATGTTTGGATGTAGAGCCTTTGGGAGGCAATTGGGCCATGAGAAGAGCCCTCTTGAAGTGGATTAGTGGCCTTATAAGAAGAGATACCAAAGAAGTGATCTTTCTCTGCCCTCTTCTAGGGGAAGACACAGCACAGTTAGAAGACGGCTATAAACCAAGAAGCGGGCCCTTACCAGACACCAAATCTGCTGGTGCGTTGATCTTGGACTTCTCAGCCTCCAGAACTGTGAGAAATAAATGTTTATGTTGAAGCCACCCAGTCTACAGCAATTTGTTATAGCAGCTGAAACTGACTAAATAATTTTCACAAATTATTCTCATTGATTAGCAGTTTGGATTCTGGAGGATACCTGGATTCAGGTATACATTGGATTTGGGGCGTATCTGAACTGGAATAATATCTCTATCATTCTAACTCCTTTAACAAAATTAAAGTCTGTTAATTGCCAAACCTCAGTATTCTCATCTATAAAGTGAAGTTAGTAATAGTATCAACCCAAAGTGGTAGGTTGTGTTGGTGCACAAAGGGCCTGGCCCAGCAGTGGACACACAGTGATGATGATGAAAGATGATACCGATAAACAAGAAGATAATAATAATATACATAACTCTAAAAGAATTTTTCTTAATATTTAATTATCTTCACTCCCCATCTCCCACCCCCCATTAAATTATCTAGAATTTTTTAGTTCATCTTTCAGTTTGTCAAGCAACAAAATACACTAAAATTAGTCTCTTTTATTATCTTGAAATTATAGAAATTTTATTATTTTACATTTCCCAAACTTCTTATTTAATATCCAAAATGGCCTTCTATTAAAATTTTGCTCTCAGCCTCAGAGACTCAAAGCAGAAAATTCAATCAAGATCACCTACTTCAACTTCTGACCTACAGACCTGGGAGTTAACAACTTGGTGTTGTTTCAAACTGCAAAGTTTGTGGTAGTTTGTTATGAAGACTAATATAGTTGCTTACTATTGTTATTCCAATTGTAGGGAGAAGGAATAAGTCATGGAGTGATTGGATTAATTGTCCATGCTCTCAAGTTAATAAGTGTCAGAGGCAATAAATGAATCTAAACAGTGTCAATCCAAAGCCCATTACATTCTTCTGCCGACACTTATGAAGGGTCAATTGTATGCTAAGCTCTAATGCGTTTTTATCTATATTACTTTACTAAATAAGTTATCTCAACAACCTTTATGAAGCAAATATTATCACTGTTTACATTTGACTGCTGAGGAAACCAAGAATCAAAACATTTATGTGCTTTGCCCTGGATCAAGGTGGTAGTGAGGACTGGAGCCAAGAGCCCGTGTCAGAGCCCTGCTCGGGTTCGAGGAGTGATTTTCATAGCCACTGTGTTAAAATGTCTGTTTAGACAGTGGTCTTACTTTATTTATTTACATTTTCAGTTTCAATGGTTATAATTATAACTGTCATTTTTTAGTACAGTTTACATTTCTCTATGATTTTGATGCATCATTTTAGAATATACATTGCTTAAATGTAGAATTTTAAGCACATTTTAAATTCTCTGCAATATTTGCATAACTCATAACACTTTTCTTCATTGCTCCCACAAGCAGCAAGATAATTCTTTCCTCCAACCCTCTGCTCATGCTGTTATCCCCACCTGAAATGCCCTCTTACAAATCCTACTAGCTAACTTCCTGTTGCCACTTAAGACCTCCCTGACTTATTCCAGCCCCGGAGAACCAGCTATCATTGCTTAGAATGACCAATGCTTTTTATTTTTCTCTAGTTGTTTCATTTGTGTTAATCTTATCTTTCCATAGAATTAGATGGTTCTTACCATTTAGATAACTGTGTATCTTAGACATAGCTGAGTGTTATGTTTTAAATTTCTTCAGTTTTTCCACTGTGAACACTAATGAAAACTAATGTTTAAGACTACAAATTTTATACCAAATCCCTACTTCCTAATATTTCCCTGCCTGATTCCCTAATGGATGCTCTTTCCAGAAAATGTGCAGGATAATTAAGCATGAGTGCCCCTTTGCTTTCAGAATCTGACCCTGGTATAAGAGAAATTTCTGGTACTTCTAATTCTTTCCCTCCAGTTTCCCAGTCAAACTCATTTCAGTGACTTGGTTTTTAGCTTCCTGAAATATGTTTGAATAATTAATACATACACACAATAAAAGTTCAAAGGTATAAAAGAGTGTGCAGGAAAATAAAATTTTTTCTCCTAATGACATTCCCTTCTTACACAAGGTTATTCTCTCAGGGCCTACTGCTGATATCTAGTAGCTATGCTTGTGTATCCTTCTAAAGACACACACACACACGCACGCATGCACACACACCCCTATATATGTGTTTATATATATATATGGTGTATATATGTGTGTGTCTATATAGTGTGTATATGTGTACTCACATACTTTTTACAGAAGTTACTAAATTGTATAAACATTATGCATTAAATTGTATCAACGGCTGCATATTTGTATATGTAAATCCTTTTTGATAAACATTTAAGTTGCTTCCAATCTTTTGCTATTGCAAGCAATATTACAATGAATACACGTTTTGCACATGTGTGCAAGATAAACAGAATAGATTTCTTGAAGTGGCATTGTTGGGTGAGGGAATGTTCATATAAAATTATGTTAGATATTTTCAAATTTTCATTCATAAAGGATCTATGGGTTCATCTTTCCACCTGTTCTGTATCAGACAGCTTGTCTCTCTCTTTAGTGTGGCTGATATGATTCTTAGCAATATTTGAAAGGCAAAAAAATGCTATCTCATGGTTTTGAATACCATTTTTACTGAGTTTGAGCAACTTTTCACATACTTAAAAATAATTTTTATTTTCTTTATGTGAACTGGCATTTCACATATTTTGCTTTTATTTCTACTGATTTGCTAACCTTTATATTGATTGGTAAGAGATTTGTATATATTAAAGAAATTAGTCCATTTGGGGTCACATGTCAAAAAATTTATCAGCTGGTTCTCGTTCTTTAACCTAGTTTGCACCTGTCTGATTTTATTGTGCTAAAATATTTTATGTTTGGGTAATGAAATTTATCCACCTTTACTTTATGATTTATAGGTTTTGATATTTGCTAAGATAGGCTTTCAGTATTCTGAATTTATAAATATATCTTACAATTTCTTATAGTGGTTTTATGAATATTTCATGTGTGCTTTTACAATTCTTACTAAATTAAAATTTGAGAGAGACTAAAAACCTTACTTGTTTTCTCAAAAACTGCCAGTAATACCAAACCATATATTGAATAAATCCATATATTTTTAAATTGATATGACGTGCCAACTCAGTCACTTAGTCACTGTACATTTGTTTCTACTGCTTGCTTTTAGACTGTTCCATTTGGTTATCTATTCATGTGCCAGTACTACACACTTAATTGTTGTTTTAAAATGTTTTTAATAACTCCTGGGGATAAACATAATCTACTTCTTTTAAAAAAATACTCCCCGACTAATGTACATTTATTTTTTCCTTATATGAACTTTAGAGTGAGCTTGTCTAGTTGAAAAAACATAATAAATATATTTATGGTATTAGTATACCTATCCATATATCCACATTTTCTTTTATGTTTCTCTTGTTAGGTTTCTACTTAGGTATTTCATCTTTTTATGTGCCTACCTAAATGCAAATTTCTTCATTATATTTTGTAACTGGCTCTTCTACGTTTACCGGAAGGCCATGTGTGTGTGTGCGTGTGTGTGTGTGTGTGTGTGTGTGTGTGTATTTGTATTTGTGTCTATATGTGTGCACTAATGTTAAACACTAATGTTATAAATTGTAAATTGTCTTTTATAATTTATAATAGCTTTTTAGTTTGTTATTTTGGGTTTCCTAGATATAAAATCATCACATCTGAGAAGGACATGCTCCTCTTTTCCAATTTTTATGCTTATTTTTTTCCATCAAATTGTTATAACTGGTATTATGTAATAAATTTTAAATAAATGGACACATTTGAACTGTTCTTCACTCTAATGGGACCTTTCTGGTGACCTCCAAGGCACAGCATAAGGATTCTTGTCTCCCATTTCCAGTGCATGCACTACAGCCATTTTCTCTATGCCAGCATTTGCTTAGAAAAATAAAAAATAAAAGGTAAAACATTAATGTCAGTGTAGAAAGAAAATAAGTGTTCATAATTGTACAGGATAGGATAAAGGAGGCAAATTGTCCTTTCTCTACAGTAAATAAAAAGAGGCTTATCAAGAATCAGTAGAATTGGATGTCTTAAACTTTGAGGTTGCATTTGACAGAATATTGGAACTCATTGTCTTTTGATTAAAAAGAAAAGAATTATAAAATCTTCCATAGCCACCATAGCAGGAGTTATGTGGTTATCTAGGGGAAAAACATATTATGATTGTCCAAAGGACCATCTTGGACTATTCCCCCTTTTACCTAGTTTTCATTGCCACATTCCTCCCTTTTCCTCCATTTATCATGTTGCTGAAAATTGAGTCAGAGATGTGTTTATTTAAGTTGTAAAAGATATTTGATACATCAAGAATAGCAATCAGACTAAACATGAAACTAAATGAAATCTAAAGAAACAGTGTATATGCCATCTATAAATAAACATCAATGATTATGAATAGATAAGATCCTCTTGGGTTTTCGTTGTTCCAACATGGGCTTCAACCTAAAGAGAAAAATCTATCAGTAAAAAATTATTTGTTTTGACAATCACAGTTTTATTGAAAAAATAAAATGGAAATGGAATCTATTTTAATATGTGGTATTTTGGGCAACTGCAATTTAAAACATAGCTTGTTTCTTAGTCATAGGGAGAATAACATTTAATTTTATGTGTTTAATATTGATACAGATTCTGTTCTTTCTGTCTGTAGAAAAAATGGTCCTAGTAGTGCATTTTCCCTAAAATATATAGTGATTGACATATTTCATTAAAATAACCTAAAATATCCATGCATATCTCATAGCACAATTGGAATTTGTATTAAATTGTTACTACATTAATATAATATGAAATAATTGATTAGAGATTTTAAATACATACATTTCTTCAAATACCATAATGCTTATATTAAAATTAGAAAAATTAAGAGAATATCATGGTCTCAATATGAAGCTAAGTTCCAAGAAACGTTAGATAAATTAAGAAACACATGAGGAACAGTCCAATTGTGTCCATTTATTTAAAATTTCTTATATAATACCAGTTATAACAATTTGATGGAAAAGAATGATGTCATTGTGTTTTCAAAATACTGCATAGAAACAATCACTTGGTTTGACTCTTATTTTTTGGGAGGAACCCTCAAAAACCTACATTTATGGATGATGATAATATTATTAGAAAAGAAAATTAGGACATCTTAACTTTTTGTTTCCGAGATGATTAAAACAAAAGTAAGAATTCAAACCAAGTGATTCTGTATAATATTTTAAAAACACAAGGACATCGTGCTTTTCTTGATTTACTTAATAATCCTAGGGCTTTAATTCTAGTAAACTTCCAGTTTCAAAAACAAAATTATAAAACATATTTAAAAGAGACAATGATGCAAAATTGCACAACTACCTCTCTTAATTTTTAAAATTCAGGGATTTTAGTTTGATTCACATAATCATTTTCTCTCAAGAACATTTATATGGATGCAACTTGATTTGAAAAGCAGCTTGTGACCTGACATATGTAAAACTGTATGTATATCTTGATGTGAAAAGTTGTAAATTGTACAGTAAAAGCCAGTTGAATTGAGAGCTTTCACTCAT
The DNA here is from genome assembly GCA_004027715.1 of Plecturocebus donacophilus. Taxonomy (NCBI): domain Eukaryota; kingdom Metazoa; phylum Chordata; class Mammalia; order Primates; family Pitheciidae; genus Plecturocebus; species Plecturocebus donacophilus. The sequence goes on along the minus strand of PVKP010021074.1, from coordinate 9,270 downwards.
CCAGTCATCAGCAAATAAAATAGAAAAAAAATTTTTAACTGAATTATTTAACCTTGTATCATGAGGAATCCATTCTTAAATGTATTCCATAATATAATGAGACTTAAAATCGAAAGTACATACTACAAGTCAATCTCAGATCATGATATTTAATTGATAAATCTGGCCAATCCCTTCAACATTAAAAGTGGAGATGAATAAATTAAAAATACATCAACATGGAAGATAGGTGATCCTGCTAAAAAAATTTTAATTGCATTTTTCTACTTTTAAAAATTAATCTTACATTGAACTTAAACACTGAATTTTATATGTGAACTATTTTCTAGTACCTCTTTTTTTTTTTTCTTTTTTTGGAGAGATAGGGTCTCAAACTCCTGGCCTCAAGCATTGCTTCTGCTGCTTTAGCCTCCCAAAAGTGCTGGGATTGTAGGCCTGAGCTATGACACTTGGCCTCTAGGCTTTCTATTTATAAGTAGGAAATATAATAGCATTTAGGGTGAGTGGTGGAAATGTTTGCAGTTTTTCCTGTAATCATCTGACTCAGCATCAGCTGAAAATACCCTTGTATTATTTTAACATTTTCCTTTCCCCTACTAAATAATGCCTCACTTTCGCTATGCCCTTAGCTGGTGACTCATTTTTGTCTAAGATGCTGCCTAAGGATCTTAAGCAATGATTGAAAATGCAGGAAGTATTCCCCTTAGAAAAGCCCTGCCTGGCCGGGTGTGTTGGCTGATGCCTGCAATCACAGCACTTTCGGAGGCCAATGGGGGCAGATCACAAGGTCAGGAGATCGAGACCATCCTGGCTCACACAGTGAAAACTCGTCTCTACTAAAATTACAAAAAATTAGCCAGGCATAGTGGCAGGCACCTGTGATCCCAGCTACTTGGGAGGCTGAGGCAGGAGAATCACTTCAATCTGGAAGTGGAGGTTATAGTGAGCCCAGAAGGCACCACTGCATTCCAGACTGGGTGACAGAGCGAGACTCCCTCTCAAAATAAAAATAAAAACCCTAGTTTTGATAACTTACAGCACAGACTATTGATTCACAACTTTTATCCAGTTTACTTTAAATAAAAGGAGCCTCTAGGTCTTTCACCTTTTATGTTTTTTAACCACAGCAAAATGTTTTGTTGTTTTATCTGCTTTACATTCTACTGAACTTACTTTTAATTAGTATATTTCTTTTCACTTTTTAATACTTAATTTCAGTTTTTTTTTCAAATGTAGAAGAATACTCTTATGAATTCTCTGAATAGCTTGCATTCTTAATGAGGAAGACAGATAGCCTTTTTGCTTCTAATTAGTTCGTAAAGTCCTTTTATTATGCTTTGAAACAGATATCCTTTTTGGGTCTCAAATGGCACCTTTGCCCTAAAAAACAGTCTTTTGAAGGAAATGGATGGCACAGACCTTAAATCATTGCTCCTGGCAGTCACTGGCACTTCTGGCTACGGATTTATTCCCATAGGAGCAATAAGCACCAACTCACAGATGGCTTAGGGTAAAGACTAGAGTATTGTTGCTTTCTAATTTCTAGCCCTATTCAGTTCTTGGTAAATGAGTTCATAAATCTAAGATAATTTTCTGGCAGTGACCAAGCATTTATCCCATAGCATGGGGTAAAAATAAAATCAGAAGTCATCATAATTCTTTTGTGGATATATATCTAAAATAACCACTTCATATGAAATGTTCTATCTAATGTAATTTCTATTTTATTTTGAGTTATTTAACATGAAATATTTTTCTTATATTTTTTCTTTCTTCAAGCCATATCAAATTAATTTTCTCCCTGGCCAAATAGTTAATAAATCTGCTGACTTAAAATGTCACCTTTTTCATATACTACTTTTCATACAACTATGATATCTTGCATACTGTTCCATTTTCTCTTCTGTCTTTTCTGGTACCAAGGCCTCATAGTTTAACTTTTATGAACTTCTAATATATATTGTACTAGATAAACTTAGATGTCTTTTTTTAAATTAAAATATATCCCATTGAAACTTGATGGGTTTGCTTCAATTATGTAGGTCAATTTGAAAATAGCTTCTATCTTTATAGAATTATTTTATTTGTTCTGAAATATGTGTCTCTGCCTACTAGCTTGTTGAATGTCCTTTAAAGAAATTTTGCAGATGTCTCTTTCCCACTGTCTCTCTGTCTCAAATGCTTCTCATTATTTTTGTTCAAAATATTATGTTCTTTTGTTTCTGTTATGAATTAGATTATTTTTTGCCATTATGTTTCTAAGTGACTCTTTGATAAATTACAAAGCTGCTGTATTAAAGAATTTTTCACTTGTCTTACTCTGTTTTCTGTTGCTTACAACAGAATACCTGAAACTGAGTATTTTATAAAGAAAAGGAATTCCTTTCCTACAGTTATAGAGGCTGAGTACTCCAGTGTGAAGGGACCACACCTGTGAGAGCCTTCTTGCTGGTGGGGAATGCGACAGAGTTCTCAAGCTGCCTAGAGTATCACATGATGAGAGGACTGCGTGTTAGCTCAGGTCTCTCTCCCACTTCTCATAAAATCCCCAGTCCCACACCCATGATAACCCATTAATCCATCAGTGGATTAATCCATTCATGAGGGCAGAGCCCTCAAGACCCAGTCACCTCTAAAAGGCTCTACCTTTCAATACTGATACATTGGGGATTAAGTTTCAACATGAGTTTTGGAGTGGACAAACATTCAGATCGTAGGATCTCACCCCATTTAATGTTCTTTAGTTCTACCAAATTTTCTGAGACCTTGCTTTTTTTCTTTCAAATAATCATATATGCAAATAATGTGGGCTCTTTTGCTTTTCCCTTATCTATGTTTTAATTTCTTTTGTTAGTTGTATAATGTGGCGACTAGTTTTGCAATTAGTTGCATAATGTTGCAACTAATAAAGTATTTTATTCGTTGCACTTATAAAACAAATCTAAGTAACTCTCTGTGGTGTGGATTTCTGGTGGTGTTCTTTCCAGACTACAATTCAGAGGTGTGCAAATGTGAGCAACCTATGGAAACACATCATGTGTAAGTTTGTGTCTGGCTCCAGCAGGACTTTCTTAACTGCTGAGCTGCAAGAGATTATACACTATATTTGTGTATAAGCTTTTTAAAAAGAATACTGAACCATTTAAACAATTTTGTGATTAAAAATGTCTAACAAAAAAGTTACTTTCCTAGTTGATTTTTGTCTCTTCTTTAGAAACAGGCAAAGTAGAAAAGAAAGGCAGAGGATGAAAAATGCAGCAATGTCTTCCCAGGAAATAGAGCAATAAGTGTTTCTCACTTAGACTAAGGATATCCAAATGGATAACTGCTGACTGCAGCTCAGAATACACACCTGGAATAGGAGAGATTGGAAAGCTGGGAATAACTCATGGCATGGTTTTAGAAAGGGCTGAAAGTGGAACACAGTAGCCATCAGGAAGCCAAACACCTGGATAAAGTATTACAAGTAGAGACGTCAGGCTCCTTCACACTGGTACAACCAGGAGAGAACTTTTAAAAATGAGAAGTTGTGAGTATTGTCTGATTTTCATTTGCCTTCTCAAAATGTAAGATTTTATTTATTATTCCGTATTATTATTAAACAACATTCTACAAAATAGTTCTCTCAAGAATTTCTGCAAGCAGGAGTGTGGACTGTTTAGTACAATTTGTTGTACTAACCTTTATTGTCAATGTTTCAAGTGAAGTTTAATTCTTTCATAAAAAAAGAGACGAGATGATGAGTAGGGAGCTGCTTTCACTTTGACTTGAGCTACCTCACAAAAATTAGGACGACATAAGTAGTCTAAACATTATATCCTATTTTTCTACTGGGAACATCACCTGATAACATTTTATGAATTAAAGCTCCTGATCAGTGTGTCTCTTTGGTCAGTTTGACAGTGAGTTTTGTCTTACCTTTGACGTTAAACCCATGATAAGCCTCACCAACTCCTCTGTTACCTTATACTGCTTTCCTCTTTGCGTATCCAGCTCTGTTTAAGTTTTCTCAGGCAGTCTGAGTTGATCTTTACTCTCAGTTAATCTCCACCTCACTTGTAATAAAACCTTATCATGAGACATTCAATCATTCACCTACTCTTTCATGCATTACAAAAATATCCATTTACCATATACTATGTCTCAGGCATTATACAAAGTAGTTTTTTTTTAAACCACTAAATTCAAGGTCTGTGAAATGCTAAGATATATTTTTATTTAATAGTGTTATTGTGCAGCCTAGGCATTTTAGTAATTTCCTAGTCTTGACTAAATTCACCTGCATACAACCTTATACTCCACATGTATACCAAAAATCCTGGTCTTCCAAGACTTCACATCCACTTAAACTAAAAAACAGGGACAACAGAGTTTCATCGGGAAACCAGATCCCGGATCAATCCTGTTAAGTCTTCTCTGTGAACATCTGTCTTATCTATAATTTAAAATGAAAATGCTCACTAAGTGCCTACTGTGCTCAGACAAGCCACATACAGCACAGAAGTGGACCTAGTAGAATATAATAATGGATAATGGCAAATTGGAAAATTCACACCCAATTTAAAGGGAACAGCAGCTACCTAACTGCAAATTGTTGTCTTGTAGAAATATAGGACCAGCGTGGTCAGATTTGTTTTTTGAACTCCAAAATTTAACACATAACTTCCCAATTTTTAATGTGCAGGTATAATTCAATTTATCTATGAATCAAATACAGTATACATACTTGTAGTAATTGTATTTTTTACATAAAAAGAACTTTCATTTTAATAATTGACTAAAATAAACTAAAAATTGATCAACAAGGCTATTCTCTTTGCTATCAAATAACATAAAATAGAAAAACTTATGTCAATATTTTAAGCTAATTTGGATAAGTAAAAATATTTTGAAAAGAATAAGATAAGTTAGTGACTAATTTCTCTGTCCACATAAAATGAACACAAAACTTCTGTATGTCAGAAAATCATAAAATAATTAAATGGTAAACTTCAAAGCAGAAAGAATCCTCCCCAGTGATAACTGACTCTCATACACCACCAGTGAGACTACTGTTTGCTTCCACCTTTCTAAGAAACAATTTGACAACATGTATCAAGAAGGATAAAAATAACATAGGCTTTGACCTAGTAATACAGTTTCTAAGAATTTATACTAATGAGATTGTTTAGTATAGTTTCATATACAATTAAAATTTTATTTAAATGGGTGATCATTCTAGAATATTTATTACATCACATAAATTATTTCTCATGTTATTTACTACATCAAATATTGGAAATGGGCTAGTGTTCAGCATTAGAAATAAGAAATAATCATAACCAATTCAATAGAAATAATTTTATACTCTTCATAACATGATGATTTTCAATTCTTCTTAAGATGTAAGGCAAATGTTGATGTTTAACTTGGGTTTTTTAAATATCATATAAAATCACCTATAATCTACCACTGGTTTTGAATGACTGCTTACAGATTAGAATAAACCTATCAGGAATGTTCCTGAATACCTCTGAGCAGAGCACATGATTATGTATATATTACCTCTTTTGTTTTTCCCTTTCTTCCTATTTTTATCCTCTTCTCTGTTTCTCTTTATACACCAAGCAATGTATCATGGATATATTCATGGTTCATTACATATTTTAGTGTAATTTTAAATGAGTATGCAACATTTCTTTGTATAATAAATACAAACATAAGCATCTATTCCCTTATTGATTGTTTTTTAGGTCATCTGCATTTTGTTGTTGTTGTTGTTGATGATGATCTTCCTGTCATAGACAATGCTGTAACAAACAGACTAGTAAGTATACCTGTATAATCTCCAGCAATTTTTTCTGTGATGTTTCCTGGTTGAGAGATTACTGGACAAAAAGCATACATATATTAAATTCTAATAGATATTCTTAGATTTTCTGTAATGTTAGTACCAAGTTAAATTTCTACAAGTAGTGTGCCATAGTATGTGTTTTCCCCAGTACTAAATATGAGCAAAGTATTTTAAGTTATTCAAATCTGATAGTCAAAAAAAAAAAAAAAAACCTCATTGTAACTGTATTATCTTGACTACTAGTGAGGTTAAACACCTTCTTTTCCTTTTTTACAATAACTTTCATCCTAAATGAATTTTCTTTTTTTTTTCTTTGCTTTTTTTTTTTCCTTTTCTCTCCCAGGCTGGAGTGCAGTGGTGCCATCATGGTTCCCTGCAGTCTCAACCTCCTAGGCTCCAGTGATTTTCCCATCTCAGCTTCCTGAAGAGCTGGGAGTACTGGCATCCACCACCATGCCTGGCTAATTTCTGTACTTTTTTTTATAAAGAAGAGGTTTCCCCATGTTGCCCAGGCTCATCGTGAACTCTTGGGCTCAAGCTCTCTGCACCTCCCCAGACTCCTAAATTGCTGAGATTACAATTATAAGCCATTGTGCCCAATTTGAATTAGCTATTTGCATTCTCTGCCCATTTTTATTGTAATATTTGTTTTTTACATAATTTCATGCAAAGTTTTAATCAAAATGTTAGGAAAGATTATTTCTAAGGAATCTCATAAGGAGTATTTTAAAATTCAATTTAAAATTTTTTTTCATTTGAAATTTTATACATGTATCATTTTTATGCTATAAAATTATAAACCATTTTACTTCAAAGGCAACAAAGTATATGATGCTCACCATGCAAGTCACAAAACAGTATCAAGGATTCATTTAATAGAAACCCATTTTCATTCATGTAAACCTCCTGTAAATCAAGGCTTATTTTTATACCAGTTATTCGACTCCAACATCACTCATACAGCATTTCTATATGTCTTGATAAGTCCACGGGTTTTCTACTTTTTTTGACCTAAATTGTGATGAAGCAGGTGATAATCTGAGGCTTGCCTGCTATATTGTGAAAATCTCTCTCTGTTTGTAATAAAGGCTTCATCTCTACAACACCTAAAGTATGTGTCAAGAGTGGATAAATGAAACTCTTTTATAAATGGAAAATACCATATTACACTAAATATTTGTGTGAATGACTCATTTCTTTTTTAATATAAAGTATACATTAAGGCTGCCAGAAAAAGAATTTTTTGTTTTCAAAGATAAAGAAAAGCAATATGCTTTTGAAATTAATAGACAGGAGGAAAAAAATAACATATCCCAAATAGAATTGGGGTAGTATAGTGCTGATTATCTCTCTCTGTTTTATGGTTTATGTTATGTGTGGTTGTTTGAGAACACCATTTTACTAATCTTTGGGATATTGCAGCCAAGGTACCCTGCGGAGTTTTGCAGTTCATTTTATCTTATCTTTAATATGGATTTGTGGGCTCTTAGGGCCATCAGCTATACTACGAAAAGGTCCTCTTTGTTGCTCCTCTATTTACTTCTTGTTTCCAATCCATCAGCACATTTTTTATTGAGTTCCTATTTTGTTAAAGGCAAGACTCTAAGGACAAGGCAAAGAATTATAGGAATTACAATCTCCCCTTTAAAAGCTCAGAGTCTGTGTGGGAGTGGAAGGACTATAATAATTAAAGATAAGTAAGATAATTTACTAAGACATATTTCAACGATAAACATTGAAGATTTCATTTTCATTTTGTTACTTATTTGCTTATGTGTTTTTACCTGGAATAAAATATGAATGTTTTAGTGTCCATAGATAAGAGAGGCGATAGGGTAGTGAATAACATAATATGTATGGCTATAATGTGGTTGTAGGTATAGAGTGTATATAGAAAAAATAAGAAGCAAAAAAACAAATTTTGAAAGACTTAGAAACAAATCTGTTACTGAAACTATTCGGTGAAGACTATGCTATTGAAATATCAATAATTGATTTAATATATATCATTTAGCATTGGGCTCTTTAATTGCAGATAGCCAAAAATTCAATTGGGAAATTTTTCTTTCCAAAAACTAAATGGGAAATTGTTGTTTATAAGATTGAACACAGAGACCTTTCATGACCCAGACATGGCTGAATTCAGAGGATCAGAGATTGGTACAAGTTGTGACTTTTCTCCATCTCTTGGTTCTGTCTGCCCCTGTTTTGGCTCTAGTCAGACAAGCATGCCCCATTGTGGTGCAAAGAAGACTACAGAAGTTTCAGCCTCCTATCATTCTGGATTTCAGTATATACAAATGATATCTTTTTAAAATAAAGTTGAAAAAAAAGTCCCAATTCAATGCTTCGAATCGAGGAGTGTGCCCATCTCTGAGCCAACTTCTGTTGGTGGTCAAATAGAATGCACTAAATGGCTGAAGCCTGAGTCAAATATGTGCCCCTGAAATAGGGGATTTAACCAGCTCCACCAAAGCAAGCAAATTCAGAGTGGGGTTTGCCACTCCTGAAAGGAAAATTTAAAAATACAGAATGCCTTGTGGATGATCTACTACAGTAGGCTTGACGTTATGAAGCAAGATACATATCAATTAGGGAATTGTGGGGCTTCGTCTTTAACACTTACAGTTCACATCATTGTATGCTTTGTATGAACATATGAATAGAATGTTAACAGGGTGACCAACATATCTAAATGTTTTAAAAAAAGAATTTCAGTGTCAGGTGGAGTGTTGGGAAATAAGCACACATGTAAAGTGTTAAAAAGTCAGTAGGCAAATTTGGGGACGGTGGCTTACACCTGTAATCCCAGCACTTCAGGAGTCCAAGGCAGGTGGATCAGGAGGTCAGGAGTTCAAGATCAGTCTGATCCACATGGTAAAACCCCATCTCTACTAAAAATACAACAACCACAAAAAATTAGCTGAGTATGATGGCCTGTGCCTGTAATCGCAGCTACTAAGGAGGCTAAGGCAGGAGAATCACTTGAACCCAGGAGGCAGAGGCTGCAGTGAGCCAAGATCGTGCCACTGCACTCCAGCCTGGGCGACAGAGGGAGACTCTGACTCAAAAAGAAAAGGAAAAATCAATTGACAGATTTAATGGTAAATAACACTTTTACAACTGCTTCACCATATCACCCACGTTTGTATCTTGAAATTCATTATAAGAGAAAAATTGGTCCAGCAAAAATGAATATATATGTTTATTGCACATTCTTTTTTTTTTTTTTTTTTTTTTTGAGATAGGGTCTTGCACAATTGCCCAGGTTGGAGTGCAGTGGTGCGATCATAGCTCACTGCATCCTCAACCTCCCAGGCCCAAGAGATCCTCCCACCTCTGCCTCCTGAGTAGCTGGGATTACAGGTATGCACCAACATGCCTGGTTAGTTTTTTTTTTTTTGGTAGAGACAGGGTCTCCTTATGATTCCCAAGCT
>PVKP010021073.1:0-39749 GCA_004027715.1 Plecturocebus donacophilus | reverse complement strand
TGTGTTGGTGTGGGAACTGAGTGCCGCGTGTCTGCATGTGGGAACTGAGTGCTGCGTGTCTGCATGTGGGAACCGAGCGCCGTGTGTCCGTGTGGGAACTGAGTGCCGTGTGTGTCTGTGTGGGAACTGAGCGCCACGTGTCTGCATGTGGGAACTGAGTGCTGTGTGTCTGCGTGTGGGAACTGAGCGCCGTGTGTCCGTGCGGGAACTGAGCGCCACATGTCTGCGTGTGGGAACTGAGTGTCGCGTGTCCGTGTGTGGGAAAGCCCTTGAATCACAGAGAGTGCTCTAGTCACTGAAGTGTCAGGAGTAGACCCAGCCCCGATGATCTCTGCTTTGCACATCTCTTTCTTCTCTTCATTAGTTCCCATGTGACTTCCTTTGAGAAGAATCATAAGCACTGCAGGTTTTATGGAGGCGTCATGGATGGAACCTACTTCACCGCCTATAATTTGGCCTGCTATTGGGTTTGCAGTCAGCATAAATTTGGGGAAAATTATTGGTAATGATATCTGTGAAAAATTCTTTAACACAGTCATTTATAAGTTGTCCTACAAAGTCCTAGGGTAATGATCAGGACTATATTTTTTAAAGTTAGACATTCGAGCAGAGGTCTCTTGAAATAATCCAGCTTTGGCACACACGTATTTCAGTCACCTGTCCTGGGAGATCAGTGGTGTCAGGGTTCTTTGTAAAAGCAAAGCCCTTGGAAGGGTCTCTGGGCTCTGGAAGAGAGAGGAGGTGGAGTTGTGGGGTTCATGTTTGGTACCTTCTCCCTCCATCAGTCTAGGCTGGTTCTTCTAGGCAGAATAGACAAATGGCATTTCTTTGAATTAACATCGTAGAAGCAGAAAAAGACGGAATAGCTGCTGGATTGCTCCTCTCCCGTGAACTGATCATTTTGTGTTAAGTTTAGCAATTCTGCTGTGCAGCCATAAAAAGGAAGATCATTTCCTTTGCACATGGATGAAGCTGGAAAGCATCATCCTCAGCAAAGTAACAGGAACAAAAAACCAAACACCCCATATTCTCACTCATAAGTGGGAGTTGAACATTGAGAACACATGGACACAGGGAGGGGAGCATCACACACGGGTCTGTGGGGGAGTGGGGGGCTAGGGGAGGGAACTTAGAGGATGGGTCAGTGGGTGCAGCAAACCACCATGGCACCCGCACACCTGTGTGACCTTCACGCTCTGCACGTGGGTCCTGGGTTTGCTTGTTTTTAGAATAAAGAAAAAAAAGCTCAGCAATTCCCTGAACGGCCCTTTTTCCTCTTTCTTGTGGGTGGGGGACATGGGTCAGTTTATTATGGTAATTGGAAAGTGATGATTGTGGTGATTTTAAGATGAAATGCTTTTCATTTGCTATATGCTCCTGTAGCTTCTGAGCAGTTTCAGAATCCTCATCCGTTATGCAGTGCAGAAATAAGAATGTGGGGTCTGTGGTTTGTTTCCTTGATGAAACGAGGCTTCATTGGTTTCTCTTGCCTTTCTCAGGTTCATGATCTTTTCTAACCTTTTAGAATTTATTAGTGATAGCTATTTTTTTTTAGAAAGGAGATTTATAATTTAGTCTCTGGAATCTGGCTGCTGTGAACACCTAATGTTAGCAACCCTGATACAAGCACATCATAAACTGACTAGGGGATGGGCATGAATTTTCAGAGCATCTCACGTGGTTTAGGAAAACACGTATGTGTAAGTGTACTTACAAACTGATGAATCAGGAGCTGGTTTTTTTCTCTTTTGAGTTATGCAAAGGAAATGCCGAGAAAGGCCATTGGAATCTGTATGAGATGTTGACTGCGGGTTAGTTCCCGGCAGCAGTCTGCCGATGCCTGGGCTCTGCTTTTTCCATGAGCAGGAATGGCACAGAGGCCTTCTAGGTGGGGAGGCCTGATGCCTGAGGCGCTGGGCAGCCCGGCAGGACGTCACTGCGTGGGGCGTGCGATGGTGCTGACTGCGGGCCTGTTGTCACCCTCCTCCTTGGCCTCACGCCTCTGCCGGACCCATGACCTCTCATCCCAGTTGCTGGTGGAACCAAATCAGAAAACGTCGAGCAGTGGATCTGGTTCTTGTCAGGCGCTTAGTGGTGGTTCTTTTTGTTTTGTTTTTTTTCTGCCTTTGGTTATTTTATTTTAAGACAGCTTGACGTTAACAGGAAGGTTTGTGTTACTTTTGTGTTTGTGTGTGATCACTGGCAAAAACCCATCCCTTTACACAGTGTGAATCTCTTCTTGGCCGTATCTGCTGGGTGGGGAGGCGGTGTAGACCAGGGTTGGAAGTCCAGCGTCGTCAGTAACTGGCTGCTTTCGACTTTGGGCCTCAGTTCTTCAGCAAGGCAGCGAAGGGCCGGGGAGAGGTGAGCCCTCGGACCTTTCTCGGAGGTAAAATACGCCGATGTGAAGGCCTGTGTTGGGAGGATGGCATTTGCACGATCCCAGGATTGGCCTTTGGACCACAGGTTCGTGGGCCTTCACATTGCACACACGGCCTGACGCTCTCAGCCCCGCAGGCCAGGCCACGCTCACACTGCCCTCCTGCTGGTCTCACAGGCCAACAGGCGAAAAGATGTGAACGCTCGATGCCGCCTGTCGGCGACACTGTAAGGACGGCCCGAGAAAGCCTTTCAGCAGGGGCATCTGGCTCTGTAACGGACCACACATGAGCAACCCGGCCCAGCCCAGACGCCTCCAGGGAAGACTGTCCAAAGAGTGCTCTTCACTTCTGTAGGATAAGCAGGTCATCCGTTTGCTCTTTCACCCAGATGAACTGATCGCTTACGAACTAACGAGAAGGGAGGCAGAAGCGAACCGAAGACCCCTTCCCGAGTTGGTGCGCGCCAAGGTACCACTGAGTGCCTGCCTCCAGGCCTTCTCTGAACCCGAAAACGTGGATGATTTCTGGAGCAGTGCCCTACAAGCAAAGTCAGCGGGTGTGAAGTAAGTGTGTGTGTGTGTGTGTGTGTGTGTGCAGGCAGTGGGGTGAGGAGGTCCTTGAGAGGTGGGGACGGGGTAGGGGAGAGGAAGCATGTGATGTGAGTCTGTGTGTGTCTGTTCATGTGTGATGGATGCGATTATGCTTCACACATCCTAACTGTCATCAGACTTGACTTGTGTGCGACCTGTCCAGTAAAGCAGGCCTGTGATTTATATTATGTGCTAGGAGGGGCTTCTTTTTCTAAATGTAAGGCTGTGTTTTATTCTGTTAGGAGCCCCCCTCCCTCCCTCCCTCCCTTGCCCGTCCGTGCCCCTCTCTCATCAAGAGGGTACAGCCAAGAAACAACCCTACTCCCAAATGCAAGGATGACGCTATTAATGAAGACATCAGAGCAATACGCAAGACAGGCCTCCATACTGAAACTCCATTGCACTGTATTTTAACTCCATAATTAGAGACTGGACCTAGAACGTGGTTGACTGTGTTTCTCCTTGGAGTCTAGGAATCTCAGGCCTTCTCAGAGTGGACAGGAAGTCTTCTGAGCACTGTTGAAATGAGCCGCCCGGGGTTTGGTCGATGTCCTTTGTCGCGTTGTGAGGCTGCTTGTCAGACACACACAAGTTTTTTCCTCCACCTGCGCCCTTCGTTGGCTTGATACAGCCAAGTCCTTGCCAGCACACACCATATCACTGCACCTAACTGGAAAAGCTTGGCTCCAGGACTTTTGCTATGTTCAGATAATCTTGGACTGTTTTTCTTTGAGGCTAAGATTGAGCTTTTGGCTAACAGACGGATTGAAGGATGGAACAGCTGCCGCAGGCTGTGTGTACCATGGCCTCAGCAGAAGTTCATCATACATGTATATATATATAATTATTACTTTTCTCTGGAGGAGTCTTGCTGTGCCACCCAGGCTGGAGGGCGGTGTGATCCTGGCTCACGGCGGCCTCCCCTCCCAGGTTCAGGTGACCTTCCTCCCTCAGCCTCCCGAGTAGCTGGGAATGCACCACATCTGCCTAATTTTTGTATTTTTTTTTTTTTTTGAGATGGAGTCTAGCACTCTTTCCCAGGCTGGAGTGGAGTGGCGTGATCTTAGCTCATCGTCTCCTGGGTTCAAGTGATTCTTCTGCCTCAGCTTATTGAGTAGCTGGGATTATAAGCATGTGCCATCATGCCCAGCTAATTTTGTATTTTTAGTAGAAATGGGGTTTCTCTATGTTGGTCAGGCTGGTTTCGAATTCCGAACCTCAGGGGATCCGCAGGTCTCAGCCTTCCAAAGTGCTGGGATTACAGGCGTGCGCCACTGTGCCCAGCCAGTTTTTGTATTTTTAGTACAGAGGGGGTTTCACTATTTGGCCAGGCTGGTCTCGAACTTCTGACCTCAGGTGATCTGCCCTCCTCAGCCTCTCAAAGTGCTGGGATTACAGGCCTCAACCTATATTATTTGTTCTCTTTGAAACCCCTCCGTCAGGCTTCTATGTTTCAGATTATAGACTTCATATGTTAAAAGCAGGAAAGCAAAATAGTTTATTTCAAAAAAGGAAAACAAGCCATATTTGTTAAAATTGTTTTTTCAAAGCTCCGTATCCAAGGGAGATGAATAGCAGTTCCTCTGGGTATCAGTTGCCCATCACTGGGTGAGTTTCCACCCTAGGACTGCTCAGCTGTAGGGGTGTGTGTGTGTGTGCGTGCGTGCGCGCGTGTGCACGTTTGTGCATGTGCGTGTGCCTGTTTGTGTCCTTGCAGATAGCAGTTGGTGAGTTCTCAGGTTCAGCGTGAGAGATGCGTAATTACAACTCAGAGATAACTCTGGGCAGTTGGAGCTCTACACTCTCTTACTGATGGGAAAAATTAATAAAACCATTGACAGTAGCTTGAGACTGATTCCTGGAACATCTGTCCTTTCCTCTTTGTGCTTTCGTTCTGATTCCGTTTTGGAGGCGGAACGTGATCGTGGACCTGGAAGCTTAGACAGCCCCAGCCTCAGGTGCAAGCTGCAGAGTGGGGTATTCTTCACCTGCCTGGCCCTGGGCTACCCATTCCGCTCTTCGGAAAAGGGCCTGGTGTCTTAGAGGGCAGGGTGTGGCCCGCTGTCCGGGCCTGCGTGCCAGGAAGCAGCCTTTCAACCCCGGGAAATGGCCCGTCCTCACAATGGGGACCGAGGGGCATTCGCTTTGCACAGACAGGCAGACTCCCTGAGCCCAGGGCTGCGGCCAGGAGACCCGGACTCTGTGTCCGCTCCCGCCTTACCCCCTGTCCTGGGCAAAGTCACCGCCCAGCGTCCTTCCGTCTGGAATGGAGAAATGATCTTGCTGCCCAGAGTGAGTGTTCAGCTGCGGGCAGTGCCAGGGTATCTACCTGGAACCCTTGAGGAGCGGGGTCTGCTCCCTGCGGCTCCTACAAGGACCTTTTTCCTTTTCCTCTGTCTGCGCCACCTCTTCCGTACATGGCAAGCGTTCGTCCTGGGGATGCATTTGTCAGCGATGGAAAGCTGGTCCCTGCGGGAGAGAAGACAGTGTTAAAGGCAGCAAAGCAGCTGCCGTTGTGCCCGTGGGCTGCCGCCGGGTCTGTGCTAAGCCTTCCCGTCAGTCCTTAGTCGTCTGGGGTAGGTACCCTTATTTTCTCGTTTTATGAGGGAAGACATACAGAAGTCATTGGCCAGTAAGTGGCAGGCGTGGGATTCATTCCCGTGTGACTGAGGTCAAACTCCGAACGCCGGTTATCGGCCCCATACCGCTGGTCATGCTTGCTTATCCTTACGTTTTTATAGAACCATGCCTTTTCTTTCTTTCTTTTTTTGAGATGGAGTCTCACTGTCGCTCAGGCTGGAGTGCAGTGGCGCGATCTCGGCTCCCTGTGACCTCCACCTCCTGGGTTCAAGTGATTCTCCTGCCTCAGCCTCCCAGGGAGCTGGGACTACAGGTGTGCCTCACAACACCTGGCTAATTTTTGTATTTTTAGTAGCGATGGGGTTTCACCACGTTGGCTGGGATGGTCTTGATCTCTTGACCTCGTGATCCACCCGCCTTGGCCTCCCAAAGTGCTGGGATCACAGGCGTGAGCCACCGCGCCCGGCCAAGAGCCTTGCTTTTTTCTTTATTAAGATTTATCATGTTTCAAATATTAGTTTTGAGAAAACCACTTCAGTGGGTTTCTAAGAGATCTTATTTTTATTTCCAGCAATGTAAATTGTGACTTAGTCTACATTTTGTTAATCTGGGGCCTTGGGTTTTTCTCTGTTACACCCAGAGCCTGAAAAGACCAGGAAGAGGCAGAAAATAGCCTAAAGATCTTGGTGGACCTTGCATTGGGATGGGCCAGACATAAAGACCCTTCTCTTAAACGATCATGAACAGACTGTGTGGGAAGAATGTTAGTGCTTGGAAGGTTCGTTCACCCAGCAAATATTATTGCTCACTTAGCGTATTCTAGGCAGTGGGTTGAACAAGGCCTAATTCCTGCCCTCAGGCAGCTCACAGATGAAGACCTGGGAGGGCGAGGTTTTTACTTACCCACTATCGTTTATAAAGAGCAAAGCCTGGTTGGGGTCGTGCAGCGCAGACTCCAGGTGGACGCCCAGTCTAGGACTTACTGGTGTGTGACGTTGGCCAGGTGATCTCACCGCTGTCAGCTCTGGCCTCCCCGTCTGCAGAGTGGGGATAACGTGGTACTTTCTTTGCAGCCTTGGGGTAAGGATTAAGGGAGATAAGCCATGTAAAGTGCTTCGCACGGGGCAGATACAGGACGGAATTGTTATTTCCGTTATCTTTAGCTTCCAGTTTTTTGTCTTTGATGATATAATTTGAGTGAGGTGGATTGATGATTATGTTTTCAACAAGTAGACGGGGTAAGGTTTTTTTTTTTTTTTTTTAGTTAGGTTTTCAATACAATTGACAACGTCAGGGAGAGGGGTAGTTTATATTTCTTTCTCAGTAAAACCTTTACCATATTTTTGCCTTAATTGTAATTGGTAAACAATCAATATATTTTAAATAATGCTGACAGGTTAACAGACACCACAGTGTTGTCGCTGGGGCCGATTCCAAGCACTGTATGTGTCTTACTCATTTAATTCCCGTAACAGCTCTTCCAAGTAAATGTGCTGTCTAGATCTTTTTGAATGATTTACATTCTAATGGTCTTTATTAAAGACATATCATTTCCAAGGATATTTTAATTCCGGAAATTAATTTTAGGAATAAGAGAATAAGCTGAGCGTAATTTTTAACTCGGCTAGATGTGACTCCTTGATGCCCCCACCTGCAGTGGATGAGTGCAAAGCATAACTTCTGAGGTGGATTTGAACAGACACGTGTGAACAGGTGCTGCGTGTGAGGGCTTCAGCTTGAGACCCTATGGAGGTTACGAAGACCAATAAAGAATGTTTCGCCTGATAGGGCGATTGTAGTGTGAGCACCGTCTACATCTGCTTTCGGCCGCTTTAGGCTGGCTGTTACCCATGACACAGGGATGTGCTAAGTTATCCCTGCCCAGCGCTGAGTCATTCCACTTCCCTACTGTAGGGTCACAGCTGACATCCCACCTCGACACTGACCGCAGAACAGCCTCAGGAGTCTCAGGGGTCCTGAGTCGTATTTTGGAAATTATTCATTCACTGATGTCTTCTGGTTGATTTCACTGTTATGTATTTTCCACATTTTAAGCTAATTTGGTAGGAAGAGGAGGTCAGAAAAATAACATTTTTACATTAGTTAAAATATCATGGCTGGGTGCGGTGGCTCACACCTGTAATCCCAGCCCTGTGGGAGGCCGAGGCGGGCGGATCACCTGAGGTCGGGAGTTCGAGACCAGCCCGGCCAACATGGAGAAACCCCGTCTCTACTAAAAATACAAAAATTAGCCAGGCGTGGTGGTGGGCACCTGTAATCCCAGCATTTTCAGAGGGTGAGGCTGGAGAATCGCTTGAACCCAGGAAGCAGAGGTTGCAGTGAGCCGAGATCACACCACTGCACTCCAGCCTGAGCAATTAGAGCAAAACTCCATCTCAAAAAAGAAATTATAATACCAGATGGAGTTTGTTGTTTTCTGGTGCAGTTGAGGACTTGGTGACATTTAAATAAGAATGGTGTTTACTCCTGCTTCTCGGAAGATAGCAAAACCTACTTAGAGGAAATACATAATTTCTGGAGAGTGAGCCTGGCCAGTAGTAGATTAGTTGCTCGGGAGGACGAAGCTCCTGTTTTCCGGACATCTTTTATATTATCGCCTTTACTCTTCTACCAACTTTGTAATGGAGGATTTGAGATACAGAGAATTTAAATAACTTGTCTGGGCCAGCACACAGATCAGCGGCAGTTCAGTTCAGCATCCAGGGCTTCACAGCTAAGCCTTCCCCGACAAAGCAATCATGCTGATTCCTCGGGTATACACAGTGCTTTCCAGCGTGCCAGGTGATTTCACATCATTGCATGAACGTTGCACGGCCCGGCGGGCAGACATGATGAAGTCCACTTTGTAGATGGGTTGGGTGGGTCAGTGGTTTGCCCAGATGCGGAGTGCATGAAGTGGCCTTTCGAAGGCCACATCCACGTCTTCTGACTTTTGTCCCTTGTTCTGTCCCTGTGTTGTGCCTTTTCTCTGACACTAGAGGGCAGCAAACATTCGCATTTGTTTTCACAATTCTGCAACGATGCATTACAAATAGAAGCCAATGACTTAGATTTGAAAAGTGGGATGGGGAGGATATTCTAGAATTTCTTATTTTAAAAGGTATCTGTGATACCTACCAACCGCTCACTTTATTTTTTATATGTACCCACCACACCCCCATTGACTACACACAGAAATGGTTGTTAAAAGCAGGCTGTAAGTGTGGAGTGAAGGAGCTGGAACGAGGGTGTGAGTCTGCTGTGCGAGTTGAACCGTCTGGGATAAGATTGCCGAATCCATGCCCAGGCAGTGGAGCTTTCTGAACGTCTGAAGACAATTCAAGAGACTGCTGATGTGTATTGGTTTTAAACTTCACAGCCCAGATTCAGATGCTTTGGATACTTATTTATAATATGCTATGGGGTAGGCACTGCAGTGTTTTAATGAGGCCTTGGCGTTTCCAGTAGTCAGCCTCAACCAGAGTTTCCGTCAGCCCTTCGTCTGCCAACCCTGTGCTGTAAGACAGTGACTCTGTGTGGAGGAGGGGGGCGTTTCAGGGTCGCCCAGGGAGCCTTTTCAAACCGCACATGCATGCATACAACGCAGGCATGCCATCAACAGTTAAAAATACGTATACTAAATTCTAGCAAGGATTTCAGAAAAAATAAATGGTTTAAAAGCACTTTTCAGAAATATGAAACACCACAGCAAAGTAAAAGTAACAATTTTGAAACAGGTCTAAAAGCATTCTTTTTTTTTTTTCGTGGGACAGAGTCTTGCTCTGTTGCCCAGCCTGGAGGGCAGCGGTGCGATCTCGGCCCACTGCAGCCTCTGCTTCCCGGGTTCACATGATTCTCCTGCCCCAGCCTCCTGAGCAGGTGGGACTACAGGCGCCCACCACACCTGCTAATTTTTGTATTTCTAGTAGAGACGGGGCTTTGCCATTTTGACCATCCTGGTCTCAAACTCCTGACCTCAGGTGATCTGCTCACCTTGGCCTTCCGAAGTTCTGGGATGACAGGCGTGAGCCACTGCGCCTGGCCCCGAAAGCATTCTTAAAGGACAACATTCTCCATTAAACATTTTCTTCTTGTGAAAAGGCCAGGACAAGTGAGCAGGCGAGAGCGAGTGTGTGTCCACTGACGTGTCTGTGTGTGCGTGTTCCTCCTCTCCAGTTCAGCCACTGAATCGCCAGGGGTGCCTCAAAGTTGATGTGCTTTTTGAACTGTATTCACAATTCTTACTGCCTTGTTTCATTGACGTGTCCCCTTGTGTTTCCCAGAACGTCTCGCTTTGCCTCCTTCCCTGAATACTTGGTAGTGCAGATAAAGAAGTTCACTTTTGGTCTTGACTGGGTTCCCAAAAAATTTGGTAGGTATCTTTTGCATGCTTTTGCTTAAAACATCAAATGAGCCCTTTAAACAACACGGCATGTGAAAGAGCCCGTGTAGTCGGCTGCCACAAGCAGTGCCACTCCATTCTTCATCACTCCCACCTTTCTGTTTCGAATTGGGGTATATGATCAGAGCTGACGGCAAACATTGCCACCTGCTTACCCACCCCTCCAGTTACGGTGGCTTCTGGAATGACCGGATTTTAAGGGCGTAAACAGAATCCTCACATCGTCAGGCAAACAGCGCTTTGCAAACTTGAACGTGTGCAGGAATTACCTGGGATCTTGGTGGAATGCAGGTGTGGGTGGGCCTGCGGTTCTGCGCGTCTCACAGGCTCCCACGTGCTGCTGTGCTGCTGGTCCGCAGGCCGCACTGTGGGCAGCCGTGGCTGGAGACGCTCTCTGCTGCCAGCATCTCTCCTCTGCCTGTGAGCAGGCACGTGTGGCTAACGACATTCACTTACATCCCACATATGTTATTCATAATAAAATAGGAAAAGCCAGTTGCATTAGACAGTTAAAATAAAGGATGTGATTTTGGCTTCATTAGGCTTTCTCTCTGCTAATTTTAGAGGTTCCTGACCATTGCTGGAAGTTAGTTTTCCGGACAGTGCATGAAAGCCTTTCTCCAGCATTATGATCTGATACAAAGGGCATTACTAGGTTGTCCTCAGTGCTGTGGAAGAATGTACCGTTTCTCAAGCAAGTACTTTGTATTATTTGCCAGTCTTTTAAAGTTTTTATGTTTTTAAGTACCTAAGAAAAAGATCCCAACTCAGTCCTACACTGATTCAGCACTCGCCTGAAGGGGCTAGTTAAAAAGGATGTGCAGTTGGCTGGAGTGACTTCCTAGAGACCTTCAGCACTAACAGTTACACAGCACTTGTTTGCCACGTGAAATCGTGCTGGGCTGTTAGGATCCTGCAGGAGGCATCCCTTTTCCTGGCAGAATGCTTTCGTGAGCAGCAGAAGGCAGAGGCCGGGAGGCTGACCCCTGAGCTTTCCTTCCACCCACCTGAAAAGTACCCGAGAGAAAAAAACTCTCTTGCTCTGAAGGCTTTGAACTGCCTTGGACATGGTTTGCTTATTTTCTTTGTCCTTGGAATTTCTGTAAAGGAATATAAAATTTGAATCAGATTTCATCGACTTGCTGAATTTTAAGGAACCTCGAAGTTTTATTTTATGAACCTGAATTTTTCTCTTAAGGAACAGTTGTGTTCATTTTCTTGGTCAGTTTTTATGTTTGGTTTTGCTGCCCCCTGAACTTTAAATTTGCTTTTTAAATTAAACTTTGTTCTTTGGGTTGTTGTTTTAAAATAGGATTTATGTACCTTGCCTCAGAACTGATTTTGGGGACAGTATTTTCAGATTGTTTACTAGCCAAAAAGATGTATCTTATACCAACATTTGAACCCATTTTTCATTAGTATACTCATCTTGACAGGGTATTAGTCTGAGAAATTTTGTATTTGAATAAGTCTACACAGCAGTGGAGCCAAGAAGTTAACAAATGCGCTGTAGAGATACTACACTTGAGAGTCAGCTATTTCTTTAAAACTTCATTGTTGTTCAAACCATAGACTATCCACAGCACCCATCATGATCTGAGAAATCATCACATGGGATTGCAAACCCAAGTGCCTAACAAGGACAGGGTAATAATGGAAATGAAGAAGTGGGCTGAGCATAGGAAGCTTGTAGCGATCTCGGCCTTGCTTGGATGTTCCCAGTTTGAATCAAGAGATGAGCTAGAAGAACTGCCGTAAGAATCAGACTAGCACAGATATGACACTCTGGGAGCAGCAGGGGCCCTGGGGTGTGTGTCAGACTCGCATTGCCCGTTGTCTGGGGTTAGAAACTGAAGATCAGCTCCAGGCGGGTGTTACTGTAGGAGAACATGCAACAGCTTTACGCTTTTCCAAATGAGCGAGAAATCTAACTTTTAAATCTTCTGATTTAAAAATTAGAATTTGTGGTCAACACTTTTAAAGTATCGAACAGATTGTGTGGGCCACACGTGGTCTTTGGGCTCCAGTTTGTGACCTCAGGCTTAACTGATGTGCTCTCGTGAAATCCTGCCCCCACTCTACTCCCCGGGTTCTCCGCTCATATCCGAGCAGTCTTCATGAGTCTCTGGTCGAGAGCCACATTCTAGGGAATTGAAAACATCCCTTAGCTCTGCCTAGACGCGTGCACGTGGTCACCGTGCTGGTGTTATAACAAGGTGACTGTGGACAGCCCCGCGGGTATAATCGCTCTCCTTTTGCAGATGTTTCTATCGATATGCCAGACCTGCTTGACATCAACCACCTCCGAGCCAGGGGGTTGCAGCCGGGAGAGGAGGAACTTCCAGACATCAGCCCCCCCATCGTCATTCCCGATGACTCCAAAGGTACCATCTCCTGCCAGGAGAACGCGCCCGACCCTCCCACCGTGTTCTGGAGGAGCACTCTCCCTTTCAGCACTCTTTCACTGTTGCTACCAGCCACTGGGCGTCTAGCACCTTCCTGTGATGTTACCTGCACCAGCACCCAGAAGGGAGGCTCAGCCGCAGCAGGAAATGTGAAATAGACATTGCAGGAGGCACAGACCCATCATGGGTGTTGAAATGGGCAGTTTTTTTCTGCGGGGTCTTAGCCTGGGAAGCTGTGTCATTGTATTCTTGGGAATACCCTTGGACAACCTAAAGGGGAAACTCAACAGTGTGAGTTGGTTTTAAAAACCATCACAGCATCTCAACTCCCCAACTCTTTACTG
Organism: Plecturocebus donacophilus; assembly: GCA_004027715.1. NCBI lineage: Eukaryota > Metazoa > Chordata > Mammalia > Primates > Pitheciidae > Plecturocebus > Plecturocebus donacophilus. The sequence goes on along the minus strand of PVKP010021073.1, from coordinate 27,047 downwards.
CTTCGGAGAGAGGCGGAGGTTTGAGTTTCTCTTTGACTTTGTGACCCTCTCACTGGTCATTGTTCAGAATACATTAACTTTTTCATGGAAAAAGACGTGCCAGAAATAATTGCCTCACCTTTGTGAGTTCGAAAACAGTGTCAGAAAAATCTTGGTTTAATGATTAGCTCAGTTATCCTGATTAACTCAGTTTCCTTCTGGCTTTGTTGGCTCACCTGCTTACTGTTCATCCGCCTGGTGAGTTACTCAGGTCAGTTAACTCACAATGACCGAGCACTCCGGGACCCTCTCCTAAAGAGTTTCCGTCAGTGAAACAGTCAGTGTCATCGGTGACTATGATCAGGTATAAAGGAAGCGTGGGGTGAGTCTAGAAGGAGCAAGACAGATTCAGATAGACATCTGTGTGTGTTCTCTAATGTTGGGTCAGATGCTGAATTACAGAGAGAGAGTTAGAGAAGGGACGTTCGAGGTCACGGAGTTCAGGTGGTTCATTAAAGGGGCTAAAGAAGGATCAGCATGGGCATCGGATAAATGCAAGATGGCTCATTAGTGCTGCTCCGGCTCGCGCTGATGCTCATAATAGAATCTTTGGATTGTAGTTACATAAAGCTCCTAGAAATACAGAGAGAGGTGGATACGGTGGTGCACGCCTGTAACCCCAGCACTTTGGGAGGCTGAGGTGGGAGGATCACTTCAGCCCAGGAGTTCGAAACCGGCCTGGTCAGTATAGTGAGATACCATCTCTACAAAAAATAAAAACTCTAAGAATTAGCTAGGCGTGGTGACTGGGGACATGTGCCTGTAGTTCCAGCTACTCAGGAGGCTGAGTCAGGAGGCTCACCTGAGCCCAGGAGGCTGAGGCTGCAGTGAGCCATGGTCGCTGCCCCACCCTCTGGCCCGGGCGACTGCGTGAGACCCTATCTCAAAAAAATATGGTTTTTTCAAGAAGAAATAATAGGGAGATAATAGGGAAATAGTAGTTCGATCAGATACTAATTGGAGTAGCTAACCCAATGCCTGAAAGCTGTTGCTTTCTCCCCTTACTGAGGCTGGGCGGTGTGTGGGTTGCGGGACTGACAGCATTTGTGGCTCCCCAGGAGTGTGGAGGGCACAGGGGTACCCTGGGTCAGCGGGTTTTGCTTTTCTAAAACTCTTCTCATTTTCTGTCCTCTCCCTTAATTTCCAGATCGCCTGATGAACCAACTGATAGACCGTATGTATCTTTAAAAATGTTTCTCAAGTCTTACTGCTGTTATTAATCTGGTGAACCTGTCTGTGAGAGCTCGGTACAGAGCCGTCGTTCTGTACGTGTGTATGTGCTGCTTTTCCCGGTGGGAACGATTCTCTGTCCACTAGTCAGTGACTTGCTGATCAGGTGGCCTGTGGGGCTCAGGAGAGTGACCGTTAGCATGCGGCTAAGCAGCCCTGGGTCAGAATCTTGACCCACCATTCCAGTTTTTCTCCTCTTTTGGTGTAATTTGAGAGCAGTGTGTATGTGTCTGTATCCATACATACGCACAGATTCACACACAGCTCTACCAATATCTGTATGTTATTAACAAAAGAAAACAAAGCTCTCTGTGTCTGAGCCCAAGTTACTTTGTAAATCTGTCTCTGTTTTAATTGCGTAATTAAACAAGGAAGTTTTTTGTTTTATGCTTAACATTTGGACTCTCCACCTCCCAGAGCTGATTGCTTCCTACGATCGCCCGATGGATGTAAAGGCCTGCAGTAACTTTCTGCGAGGTTTAAGGAACAGGCTTTATCGGCTGTAGTTAGTGCTTTCTCTTCAAGTTTCAGCCACAGGAGAGGCTGCTGGAGAGGTTTTGAGGATGCTCTGAAATCATTCTGGGAATTGTTTTTCTCTAATTTCCTATGGTGAGATTTAGTGTATTCCCAGATTGGGTTGTCCAGGTAATTAACCTGGGTCCTATTTGGGTCAAAGATATAAACTTAGCCCAAATAGCTTAATATTTGCATGGCTTACAACAAAACTAAACAAAGTAGAATCATTATTTACACCCAACAGAATAGCAGTTTGTTTGGGCAGCGTGTGGATGAGAGCGTGACGACAGCTAAGATGAGAAGCAATGGCGTGTCCGTCTTCACGCTGGCCTGTCCTGTTGTGCTCTGCAGCGTCAGACATTGACGAGTCGTCAGTGATGCAGCTGGCCGAGATGGGTTTCCCTCTGGAAGCATGTCGCAAAGCTGTGTACTTCACTGGAAATATGGGCGCCGAGGTGGCCTTCAACTGGGTCATTGTTCACATGGAAGAGCCAGGTAGGTGTCGGGAAAACGGAATGGCTTTGGAGTCTGACGTGACCCTCAGTGACGCTACGTCCTGGTCCTTCCATGGCCCCTGTGGATGCATCCCTGGAAAATGACTTTACAGTTCCTCATCTGCCGCAGCGGGGGAAGAAAGCTAGTCTTTGTCTTTTCTTCTTCTTCTTCTTCTTTTTTTTTTAAAAAAAAAACAGCTTTATTGAGATATAATTCACCCCTTTAAAGTGTGTAAGTCAGTGGCAAAAAGACCAATAGAAAGATGTGGGGTATGCTTCTAAGAAATGCTGAGAACTGGAAATGAAAGCGTGAGCATGAAGAAATGGAGACTGTTTAGTTTCTTTCTTTTATCTACTTTATTCGGCTATAATGCATATATTCATTTACAGTGTACATTCCGGTGGTTTTTAGTAAATTCAGAGTTGTGCAGCCATGACCACTATCTAATTTTAGCACATTTTGTACCCTCCAAAAGAAATCTCGTGTATTAGCGTCACTCTCCATTTTCCCGCTCACCTCAGCCTCTGGCAACCAGGAATCCGTTGTCTAGATCAAGGGGTCTGCCTGTTTTGGACATTTCACATACATGGAGTCATGTAATATGGGATCTTTTGTGTTTGGTTTCTGTCACTCAGCATAATGTTCTCAAGATTCATCCATTTGTCGCATGTATCAGTACTTAATTCCTTTTTATGGTAAAATAATATAGTCTATTGGGCTGGGCGTGAAGGCTCACAACTGTAATCCCTGCACTTCGGGAGGCCGAGGCAGGTGGATCACTTGAGTTCAGGAGTTCGAGACCAGCCTACCCAACATGGTGAAACTCCATCTCTATTAAAATTGCAAACATTGGCTGGGGCTGGGGGTGGGCGCCTGGAGTCCCAGCTACTTGAGGCAGAGGCGGGAGAATGGCTTGAGCCCAGGAGACGAGCTGAGATTGCATCACTGCCCTCCAGCCTGGGCAACAGAGCAAGACTCTGTCAATCATAAAAAAATAATAGTCTATCATATGGATAGACTACATTTTCAATCTTTATCAGCTTATAGACATTTGGGTTACTTACATTTTTTGGCTTTTATGAACACTGCTGCTATAAACATTTTTGTACAAGTTTTTGTGTGGATGGACATTTATTTTTACTTCTCTTGAGTGGAATTGCTGTGTCATACAGTAACTCCATATTTAACTTTTTGAGGAACTACCCAACTGTTTTACACAGTGGCTGAACCACTTTACATTTCACCAGCAAGGAATGTGAGTTCCAGTTTCTCTGTATCGTCCTAACCCTTATTACTACATTTTTTAGCATACTCGTCCCAGTGTGTGTGAGGTGGTGTCTTGTGGTTTTCGTTTGCATTTTCCTAATGACAATGACGTTGAGTGTCTTTACATGTTTACTGACTGTCTATCTTATTTGGAGACATGTCTATTCAAATTCTTCTCCCATTTCTAAAGAAGTGATCCTTTTATTGTTGAGTTCTAAGAGTTCTTTTCATATTCTGGATGCAAGTTTCTGTGAGATATATGATTGGTGATTTCCCCCCATCCTGGTGTTTTTTTCACCTTCCTGATGGTATCCTTTAAGGCACAAAAAATTTAAACAATTTTTAAAAACTTTTTTCTTTTACTCTTTGTGTTTTTTGTCTTGTAAATAAGAAACCATTGCCTAATCCAATGGCAAAAAGACTTACTCCTGCGTTTTCTTCTAAGATGATCATGGTTTTAGTTCCCACGTCTGGGTCAGTGGTGCATTTTGAGTTATTTGTGTGTGTGACGTGAGGTGAGGTCTGACTTTGTTCTTATTGTCACAGCCTCATTCATTGAAAACAATGTCCTTTCCCCACTGAATGGTCTTGTTGAAAATCAGTTAACCACAGGTATATGGTTTTATTTCTGGAACCTCAATTCTATTTAATTGATATGTATGTCTGTCTTTATACCAACACCAGACTGTCTTTTTCTTTTTTTTTTTTTTTGAGACAGAGCCTTGCTCTTTTGCCCAGATTGGAGTGCAGTGGTGCGATCTTGGCTCACTGGCTCACTGCAACCTTCGCTCCGGGGTTCAAGTGATTCTTGCGCCTCAGCCTCCTGAGTAGCTGGATAACAGGCATGCACCTGCTAATTTTTGTATTTTTAATAGAGATGGAGTTTTGCCATGTTGGCCAGGCTAGTTTCGAACTCCTGACCTCAGGTGATCCACCCGCCTCAGCCTCCCAAAGTGCTGGGTTGACAGGTGGGAGCCACTGCGCCTGGCCCTGACTGTCTTGATTATTATAAATTTGTAGAATCATGTTTTTTCTAGTTAGTATTGTTTGTTTCAGTACAAAAAATAAAAAATAAAAGAAAAAAAAGAAAAGACTTGAGTGTGGTTATCTTCCTCAGATTTTGCTGAACCGCTGACCTTGCCTGGTTATGGAGGGGCAGCTTCTGCTGGAGCCTCTGTTTTTGGTGCTACTGGATTGGATAACCAACCTCCAGAGGAAATCGTAGCTATCATCACCTCCATGGGATTTCAGCGAAATCAGGCTATCCAGGCACTGCGAGCAACAGTGAGTATGAGTGAGTGTGTGTGCATGTGTGTGTATGAGTGTGTGTGCGCACGTGTGTATGTATGTGTATGTGTGTGTCAGTGTGTGCATGTGTATGAGTGTACGTGTGTATGAGTGTGTGCATGTGTGAGTATGTGTATGAGTGTGTGTGCACGTGAGTGTGTGCGTGTATGTGTATAAGTGTGTGTGAATTTATTTCTGTAGCAGTTGAGACTTTCCAGTGTACTTTGATCATTTTTATTCATGTTCAATTTGTCTGAATCTCACCATAGCCCATAAAGATTTATTTGCGTATTGTAAATGTAAAGCTAAAATAAATAATTTTCACACAGAGAATTTAAGAATAAGACGATAATAAAGCTGATATAATATGAGCAAATCGAAAGAAACTTGTTATCAGCTTGAATGTTTGTTAATAGGAGGCCACAGATTTGACCTGGAGCCTGCTTGTGGCCCTAGAGGAAAGAGGGACGTGTGAAATGCCACGTTCAGTAAGAAGTCCTTTAAGAGATGTAATGCTTTTCTGAGACCAAGACCTTGGATAAATGTCTCTTAAAAGTCCTCATGCAAGACTGAATGCCTTCTTGGAATTCTCTGCTGCATTTCTCTCTGTAGAAAGAGAAGGTGCTTCTGGTAGTCGTGAGCTTCTTAATTCAAGAAACAAGGGACCCTGAAACTTTAGGGTAGATGATTCCCTTCTGCAGTGCTGATATCTGTTTAATATTCAGGGAAAGTACTTAAAAAAAACCCATCCTTTCATCTTGTAAGTCTTAGTGGAAAAAAAAAGAAAAAACCAAAACCAAAGCTAAAACCAAAAAACCACATCCTTCCTGGTCACACCATGGTCCATTTTTGAGTAGACATCTGGTCTCAGCCACTTCTTGCCTGTCCCGATGGAATGCCTGCTGGGGTCCGTTGCTGAGGTCACTGTGGCTCTTGACTGTCTCATGAGAATGTGGCTAGAACAGTCTGTCTCCCTGTAAGAGGCTTCAGATATCTCAACCAGAGTTTGTTTCGCCTGGGGTCCTTTCTTGTGCTCCACTCATTTTATCTGACTGTTTCCTTAGAGCTTCTGTATCTACGCAAATTCTTTAACCCGCCAGTGATATCACAAGCTGAGAAGGATGGAAATATTATTATGGCCAATTAGTTTGAAGTACATGGAGTCCAGTTTAAACAATTATACTTAACTGATCAGTGTTGTCGTCATTCATCAGGATGTTAATCTTGTCTTTACCGCAGTTCAACCATTTTACCAACATTCCCGGGGAGAAGGCTCTCACACAGCACTCACACTGGCATCCCTCTACCGTGCAAAGTTATCTGAGAAAATACGGTTGGTAGAGAAGGCAGTGTGTGCAGTTAAAGGGGCTTTAGAAAGAGCCGCACTTGAACAAATGCCACACCCTTGGTTATCCCGCTCCTGTTAGCATCATCTTCCTCGGAAATGCTGGGCCGACCTGCTGCGGAGAACGGTTTTCCAGCGGATCCGATGACAGATGTCAGCACGTGCACGCCATGCGGAGTCTGTGCTGCTCACGCAGTGGCAGTGAGGACTGGGGATCCGGGCCTCCTTCCCTGTCCGCGTGGCGGCTCGTCCACACGGTCAGGACACGGTGAGGCCTGAGGCTGCCTGCGTCCTAAAAACGCGTGTCTCTCTTTCGTTGCTAGAATCACAGCCTGGAAAGAGCGCTGGACTGGATCTTCAGCCACCCCGAGTTGGAAGAAGACAGTGATTGTGTGATTGAGATGGAAAATAACGCCAACGCAAACATCATTTCTGAGGCCCAGCCTGAAGGACCTGGAGTCAAGGATGGACCTGGAAGTAAGTGCTCGCCTTGGAGGCCGTCCGAGCAGTCACGGTGCCCATCAGGCTCATGCCATTCCGTCTCGCCGTGACGTGTCCGAGCCTTTGCTGTCGTTCAAAAGTCAGCACAGATCCCGTCTTCTTGGAAACGGTGCCGTTCGCCCCTTTGCGTGGCCCCAGGGATCTGATAAAGTCACTTCACAGTCACGTTGCTTGGTCGTGTGTGCGCCTAAGTTTGGGGCCAGCTCTGACTTAGTTCCGTTGCCTTAAAATTTCTTCACCGACCGTGGGAGCTTTTGTCACAAAGATAACATTTGTTTTCATGGTGGGGTTTTTGAGGAGCAGCAAAGTGGTCTCATCCTTGGCTATGCCCTTACCAGAACCAGCTGCTGAAAGGGTTCTGAAGGGCTGTCTCAGGATGCCAGGACGAGGTGCCCGAGGCCATTGTTCTGCCTTTTTGTTTAAGACTCAGTCTCATTCTTGTCCACCAGGCTGGAGTGCAGGGGCGCGATCTCGGTTCACCGCAACCTCCTCCTCCCGGGTTCAAGCCATTCTCCTGCCTCAGCCTCCCGAGTAGCTGGGACTACAGGTGCATGCCGCCACGCCCAGCTAATTTCTGTATTTTTAGTAGAGACGGGGTTTCGCCATGTTGGCCAGGCTGGTCTCGAACGCCTGACCTCAGGTGATCCCCCGCCTCGGCCTCCCAAAGCGCTGGGCTGACAGGTGTGAGCCGCCGTGCTGGCCTGTTCTGCGTTGTAATATCAAACACATATGTATGTCGCTGTGTGCCACGCATTGTTCTAAGCACTTCGCATATCAGCACTCATGTAATCCTCACGACAGCTGATTTTACAGGTGAGAAAGTAGAGGCACAGAGAGATTGGGCACCTTGCCAAAGGCCACACAGCGCTTAAGAGATGGAGGCAAGATGCAAACCCCGAATCCGTACTCTTAGCCGTGATGATATCCTGCTTCTTGGGCTGTCATTGCCTGCGGAATCACGTTCAGGCTCTTTGTCGCGGCCCTCGGCAGCCCCTGCAGTTGGGTCCCAGCCCAGCTGGTCTCCCAGGACTCCTCTACACCCCCCGCGCCTGCCGCCGGGGTGCCTGAGACTGTGGCCGCACCCTCGGCCTCCTGGGCCGTCAGCAGCTCTCTCCCACTTACCTGCAGACGCTTGCTCAGGTTGACCCTGTTTGTGAAACGAGCCTTCTCCCCCCACCGCCTGCCGAAATTCTCGTCGTGGCTTAGAACTGGGCCACGGATTCCACTTCTCCCGACTGCCTTCCTAGGGCCGTCCGCAGTCGGCTCATGCTGACCTCATGTGCTGGTGTAATTGCACCAACATGAGAAATATTCCATCTGCGCCATCTCCAGTCCGCACGGTGACCGCACGTGGTACCTACCATTATTATGTCCATTTTACCGGTGAAGAACCTGAGGCAGACAAGGTCAAGTAGTAGCTTGTCAAGGTCACCTAGCGCGTGATGGGTGGAACCAGAGCCCCAGGGCGGGCAGTCTGCCTCCGGAGCCCGTGCCTGTAGTAGCCACTGTAACGCAGCGTTAGTTGTTTTGTGTCTTGAGACAGCCTCCCTCCGTCGCCCAGGCTGGAGCGCAGTGGCGCAGGCTTGGCCCACTGCAGTCTCTGCCTCCCGTGTCCACGAGCTCGTCACGCGGCGGCCCCCGAGTAGCTGGGATCTCGGGTGCGGGCCGCCATGCGTCACGGTGAGACCCAACACACTGACCGTGCGACGAGATTACTCCTGTGGATATTGGGTCTCCCACTGGAACAGGGGCTTGCGCAGGGCAGGGGCCATTTGACTTTTGTAAGACGCATGGTGCTAGACGCGTAACAACATTGTATTTAACGAGATCGACATCAGCAGCATTTGTTCCTCTAATCACAGTGGCAGACCGACTCGTGAACGTTCTTTCCAGAGCTGACGTGCACGTTCATATAAAACTACAGAGAGAGTGGGAGGGAAACTTCCTCCTGTTTTAAAAAAAATATAAAACAGGAATTTTATCACTGAAACTGTCTCAGTGCCAACTGGATGAGAAAAGGATGAGGTGTGGTTCTCCCGGTTTCCATATTCATTTAGAGTGACCTGTATTGCTTTCCAGAAATTACTGGCTTGCCCAAAGTATTTAACGCCGTAACAGACAGGTTGCTCCATACTGCATGAGCAGGATTTAGTGTGGATTGCACGTCCATCAGTTCGCTGCTTCGTTGATTTTCCATAATGGACTTTTCTTTGGAGAGGAGGAGTCCTCCTTGCGGAAGGAATTAGCCACAAGGTGGGCTTTGGCTGCAGGGGGAAGGCGGGTCTGACCTTCAGGGCCCCTCTCCCCCGACGGAGCTTGGAGGCACCAGCCACTCCCTCACAGACGGTCAGATGGTGGCCAGGAGCCCCATCGTCTCCCCGGGGCCTACTCTGCCTCGGAGGGAGAGATCTGCAGAGATCCCTGGCGCTGCTGGATGTCGAGCTGTGTCGTTGGTTAGATGCTGGCAAGCACCCTTTCAGGCACCGTGGGTCAAAGCCCAGGGACCGCGTGAGCACTGTGGGACGCGCTGAGAGCAATCCCACGCCACAGATGCGGGCTGTAAAGGCAGTAGCCGGTGGAACGCTCAGCTAGGAAGACGGAAAAGCAGACGCCCAAGCCCCAAGTGCCTTGTGAGTTTGATTTTACAAACAACAAGTGTTTTCCAGGTAGCTGCGCCAGCACGGTGCCTGGCCCGTGCTAAGTGACCAGCAGATGACTGACGGAACGAAGAGTTAAGTGGCTGCCACGTGGCAGCCGTCTCGGGGGTTTTGCTGCTTCCACAGAGCGCCACACGGCGGGGTCGGCCGTGCATTTGCGTGTTACACCGCGTGGATCAGAGGCAGGGAAAGCGTGACTTCTCGTGCCAGGCCGTGTTAGCACTGGACTCATACTGCCAGTCGCTGCTTTGTTTCCTTTTGTAAAATAATGAACATTTAGATTGTTTATCTTTCTTGGAATTAGAAGGATATATATTAATTTTAGCAACTTGAGAAAATATAGATAGATGAAAAGACAATTAAAAATGACAATCCTACTCCCCAGCAATAAGCACAAAATAATTTTTTGTTTATATTCTCTAGACCTTTTTAGACAAATACATAAAAATCATATAAATCCATAGATTTATAAAAATAGAAAAGCAAGTCATAAAATAGCAAACGTGATTAACATGTGACTAGGCTATGATTAGGCTGTGAGTTTTGTAGGTGTACGTGTATGTAAATCTATATTGTTGAACATATATTAACAGTATTCTATTATAAACATGTACCATAATTTATATGCCTAATTCTAGGCTAATTACGTATCGTTTAAATAAAAGATTACATTATTACAGTTTCAAATAATGAAGATATTTTCACATTCAGAAGATGACTGCTATGATTTTCAAATAATGAGTTTCTTTTTTTTTGAGTCAGAGTCTTGCTCTTTGCCCAGGCTGGAGTGCAGTGGCACCATCTCGGCTCACTGCAGCCTTCGCCTCCTGGGTTCAAGTGATCCTCATGCTTCAGCCTCCCAAGTAGATTCTCATGCTTCAGCCTCCCAGGTACCTGGGATTACAGATATGCATCACCAGGCCCAGCTAATTTTTTGCATTTTTGGTAGAGTCGGGATTTCACCGTGCTGCCCAGGCTGGTCTCAAACTCCTGAGCTTAGGCAGTCCACCCACCTCAGCTCCCAAAGTGCCAGGATGACAGGTGTGAGCCACTGCTCCCGGCCAGTGAGTTTCTTAAAGGACGAATTCAGTTCACGGAAGAACGGCACGTGCCTAGTGGCATCCCTCTGCGGGGAGTCCCAGCCGGCTCGGCATTTCCGCCTTCCATCCCTTCCTCATGTCCTTCTACTAAAAAGAACATTGTGGTAAACAACCGTGGGCCCTCATTTGATTATGTCTCTAGGGGAAGTTTCTGGAAGTGAAATCTGTCGTGAAAAATACATATTTTTGAGGTTTTACAGCAGATTACCTTTACGTGACCCTCCGGAAACACAGCCGGGGCCACGTCCTGGCCACACGGGTGACTCTCCTGTCTCCGCAGCCTTCCCCAGCCGAGCTGTCGGGCGGAGCGCTTTTGACATATTTTGAGAATCTTTATTGCCTAGTTATTTTTCTTCTCATGTTAACAGCTTCTTCACTTCCTTTTGCCGGTTCCCCACTTTTCCTGAGGTTTTCAGCTGTTTTTCTTTTACTGATTTTTATGAGAGTTTCACGTGTTGTAGATTAGTTTGGGAATACCTGATCACTTTACAATACTGAGTTTTTCTAGCCAGAAACATATGCTTCTCCTTTGATTTAACCTCCCCTCTGTAACTTGCAAAGCTGTGTGGTTTTCTTCATAAATTTGCTGTGCATTTGTAGTTATGTCTCAAAATTACCTTTTCTGTGTTACTTATGAATACGAATTTTCCGCATTGTCCATTTTACATTACTGCTGCTAAATTATGTAAAGGCACTGATCTTGTAATTTTGGCTACTCTCTAGGGGTTTGACTGGCATTGCATTAAATTCATAGGTTGACCCGGGAAAATGTGTGTTCTGTTTAGGCAGGTTGTTTAAATTCCCGGGTCATTTCTTTTTACATTTTTTGGTTGGTGAATTGACTGAGATATTTGACTTGAGGATATTGAATACAGTTAAAGGGTAAGGGTGATGGGTGCTTGAGGCACCAAAACAAAATAAAAACGACCCCAGTTTTCAGGGTTTTGTGTTCAGTGGTAGGAGGGCCAAGACAAATTTGCCTAAGCGAAAAGGAAACTATTGTCTCATGAAGGCTGGGAGGTCCTGGGGGAGCCGGGCTCAGGCCCGCCTTCGTTCAGGACCCAGATGCTTTATCTGGATGGCCCTTGCTCTGCTTTCTCTAGGTGGGTTCCAGTCCCGGACAGGGTCTTCCTCACGGCACAAGATGGCTGCAGTGCCTCCCACAGCCTGTCTTTCCAGGTTAGAATCTAGCGGAGTCTTGTCCAAGGGCTCTCAGCAAAGGTGCCGGGAGTCAGACTGTGGGCCTGTGTGTGCTCTGTCCGGCTCCGAGCCACTGAGGCAGGTTGACTGAGGCCGGCATCATGGGCCTCACTCCAGAGCCCCAGGCCGGAGGCGTCTTCCTCCCTCTCATCCGAGCGGACGGGATAGGCTGCTCTCCTTCAAGTGCTGGTCCACGCGTGGAGAATCAGCTTCACTGAGAGCTTGTTAGGCCTCGTGGGACCCCACCGCAGACGCTGAATTAGGGCCTGGGAGAGGCTCAGGCCTCCGTGTTTAGCCAGACACCAGGTGATTCTGCTGCAGCTTCGACTGAGAATCTCCACCCTAAAAGCAGGGTTCGGTCTCTGCGGCTTTAGGGAGCCAAGGGGTGGCATGGGACGTCGTCACAGCAGGCTGACACTGAAATAATGCGGGTGTTCTGAAGCCGAGAAAAGCGACTGTCACAAGCAGAGGGTTAGGGAAGCTCGTGGGCCACGGTTCTCCTTTGGAGGCAGAGTCACTGTTTCCGTCCTTCTGAGTGAGGGGGTGACGCTGCTGCCTGAGACGGCTGCAGGGGCGTTAGTTTGAGGGCTCAGTGCTGTTACCAGCTGATGGCACAGCGGCTGCCACTTCCGAGGCCTCATGTGTGCCAGGCGCGTCCGGCCACGTTTCCTTCGCTGCTCACGGGGAGGCGCTCGGTGCCCTCATGTGCCAGGGCCTCCCCGAGATGATCTTCAGTGGCCTTTCCTCCACGTGACATTGAAAGGACACGCCACCCACCTCCTTTACCGTCCAAGTTTCAGAGCCTTTCCTCGGCAGTGCTCCGTGTCTGCCAGTGTGGAACAGGGTAGAGCTCAGGTCTGTCTGATTCTGAGGGCTGTGCGGTCGTCCCTTACCCCCGATTGGGTCATCTCATTCACATGTCACATTGGCATGCAGGCGAGAGTGGATTTTCCGCCACGTCCTCCGCATTTTAGGGCCAGCACCTAACTTTCCGCTGAGCCTTCAGAACTTCAAAGCTGGAAATCAGGCCGTCACGCTGACCCCTCTGGGCTTCTGCCCTGTGCAGAATCATTTCTGTGCTTATGTGGCACCCAATGAGCATTTCATTCTTCTTGAGAAGAGAGCCCACTGATGGCCAGTGTAATTAACGCGTGATTAGGCTGTGCTTTCTCAGAGCCTGCCCCGGCTCCTTCTCTGCTGGGTGCTGCCGATGTCTCCCACGCTGCTGAGCTTCTCCAGCCGGGGAGCAGAGAGGCGTTCATCTGCCTAACGCTGGGGTCCTGGGCTGCGGAGCCCCCTGAGGAATGTCCCCGCTAGCCCCCACAAGCGGGTCTGGAGGGCAGAAGCTGCAGCTGCCCAGGGAAGCTGAGCCCCAGCGGTGCTCTGGAAAGTCACTTACTTCAAGCCACCCGTGCGAATTCGCCTCCCACTCAGCACCTTGCACTTCCTGATGTGCTCAGTGGCGCTGTTTAAAGTTAAGCGGCAGCCACTCCTGAGCGAGCTGATTTACACGGAAGTTTAAAGGATGGAGAGCTGTTAGGCTTGGAAGGAAGTGTTTGCCTTCTGGAGCATTCGGCGTAGTGACTAATTTTGAGCTGGCGAGGTTGGGGGAAGCAATTGCAGACGCGTTACGATGCTGTGGCTGTCAGCTGCCTTCCGGCCTTACTGATTTACCTGGGTCTGTCTTCTCTTTTCGAGAAGTCAGAAGATTTCTGAAAGCTCCAATAGTCCTTCCCCCCACACGGTGTTTTTCTCAGAGAGGGCATGAGGGACATCAAGCTGTTGGACATTGAGCTTGTTGTATGTTAAGCTTGATACGGTTTGGATGTCTGTCCCCCCCCAAATCTCATGTTGAAATGCAAACCCCAATGTTGGCGGCGGGACCAGGTGGGAGGTGTTTGGGTCACGGGGGTGGACCCCTCATGAATACCTTGTTGGGGGAAAGGATATCCCGGATAAATACCCAGATATTGGGTGCTTATGAGGAAAATGTCAGTGAGTTGGTGATTTTATTTCCCCCACTTTGTATAGAGGGAGTTAGAGACAGGCAGTGATACAAATTAATCAAGTAAAGAGCATTGGATGAGAACACAGTTTATCTCAGCAGAAGACTGCGGTGCCTCTGGGGTCTTGATAGTTATTTTAGGGAGACTTTTGACGTCTCTGTGTTCTGAGCACTCTCTGTAGACTAACTAAATTATGCGTCATGCCCTGATGAGATACTGCTGCTTTGTAAATATTTTAGACGCTATAATGACTTACAGAAATACATTCATTTAAAGAAACTTCTGAATCCAGAGTTGCTTTCGGTCATTATGCTTGTTAAAACATAATTTCCCAAAAGGCAAAATCATGACTTTCAGGTGAATATAAAATGAATACATATCACAGATTTTTAAAAACTTATTAATTAATGAGAGAACCAGTCATATATTATTACTGGCTTAAAAACATGTGTGAAGCTAGGATATTTAAACTCAATTAAAAAAAATGTTAGGATGAGATTGCCAGGTTACATTAAAGATTAGTCAGTGTCTTTCAGGACCATAAATCCTCAAAACAATTATTTCACCAGTGTACACCCTAATTTATAAATGTATAAATCCTTGAGGATATGTGTTCTACTGGACAGGATTTTTTTTTGTGTCTTTCCCAGATAAAAATCTACATGTTAACAAGTAACATCAGTAAGTATGAGATCTTCGATCAGTAGGGTGTTAGTAGTTTTGTATTGTTGATATAAGAAAATACCTGAGACTGCATAGTTTATAAAAAAAGAGGTTTATTTGTTCACAGCCCTTCAGATTATGCAAGAAGCACCGTGCTGGCATCTGCTCCTGAAGAGGCCTTAGGAAGCTTTCAGTCAGCAGAAGGCAGAGGAGGAGCGGGCGGGTCACATGGCGAGAGAGAAGGTGTCAGGGTTTTTTACAGCCTCTTCTCTGGTGAACCAATAGATGAGAACTCACCCCTTACCACAGGAGGGCACCAAGGTACTCAGGACGGATCCACCCCCACGGCCCAAATACCTCCCAGCAGGTCCCACCTCCAGCATTGGGGGCCACACATTTCAGCATGAGGTTTGGAGGTGACAGACGTCCAAACTATATCAAATGGTAAATAGTGAGACGAACTAAGCTCATCTTCCTAGGTCAGCAGCCAGCCAGTGTTTTCTCTAAAGAACAAGAATATAAATGTTTTAGTTTTTGTGGGCTATATAGATGTCCGTCTCTTATTCTTCTCCCCTTTCTTCTCCTTGGTAGTGCAAAAGCAGGCTGCGGGTCAGATTTGGCTAATGGGTCATTTAGCAACCTCTCCCCGAGATCATCTTGGGTGACCTTTCTTCTATGTGACGTAGAAAGGGTATGCTGCCTACCTCTTTTACCTTCCAAGTTTCATAAACTTTTTTTTTTTTAGCAGTGCTTTCTAAAAGAATAAAATCAAAGAGTACAGTTGCTATTAGGTTGGATAGGGATGGTAGTGGCAATATTTGATGTTAAAAAATCTTTGTATTAGCAAAGTTGGGAAGATTTTCCTAGAGTTCAAACAGGACAAATTTTGTGGGGAGGAAGAATGCTAGTTCCAGGCTCAGTTTAATTGGCCCATTCAGAGGGACACTGTCCACTTGATGTTGAGACATAGTGGTCTTGTCAGTTTTGTCTAATTTTTCCAGGTACTTTGAAGGTTTTTCTGCTGAAAGTCAACATTTTTGAAATGTTAGAAATTCCTTTTTAAGTAAATAGAAGAGGAAGCTTGAGATGAGATAAACATTTCAAAAGTTTGACTTTGAACAGAAAAACTTAATTTTTTTTGGTGTGTGTTTTTTGGAGTACGTTTTAGAGTGCTTTTGTTTTTTTTGGAAGAACATCTCTGGGAACTTGGAGAAGAACCAGCAATAGCTTCTCTCTGGTGAATTCACCTTGACTTTCTCTTTGGAGACAAATACAAATTGAGATTTATTGCCTGTTCAGTTTTTGCAAATGTGCTGAGATTCTCTCTTGTTTTCCAGCAGGAGGTGGTGAATAATGCATGAAGCAGTTGCTTATATTGATAAACATGGTTAATTTAAATAATAGGACTAAGATTTATGCTAACGTTTTACATTTTACTTTTATGCTTCTGAGGATGTACATGAATTGTTTTTAAACAGAGAGGAAAATGCTTTCTGGGGGTCTTAGTGACACGTTTGGATGTATTAGGATGTATGGATTTTCCTTTCTCTGTGTCTGTCTGTTTTGTCAACCCACTGGCTGTGTTGGTATCTGTGCTGTGTTCCATTGATGTCACCCTGTCTTATAGTGGAAAGTGCTTGGTAAACACTGTTCTTCTGCAAGACCTCCTTGCGGGGGGAAAAAACCTTGACCGGGGTATTGTATTTTCTCTCTCTCTCTCTCTCTCTCTCTCTTTTGAGATGGGGTCTCGGTCTGTTGCCCAGGCTGGAGTACAGTGGTACGATCTGGCCTCATTGCAGCCCCGGTGCCCTGGGCTTAAGCAGTTCTCCCACCTGTGTCTCCTGAGTAGCTGGGACTACAGGCGCACGCCACCATAGCTGGCTAATTTTTTTGTATTTGTAGACACAGGGTTTACCATGTTGCCCAGGCTGGTCTCAAACTCTTGAGCACAATCAATCCACCCAAAGTGCTGAAATGACAGGTGTTTGCCAGCATGCCTGGCCTGTATTCTCTCTTCATTTCTTGAAAATTCTTAGAGAATTTTCACTCAGGCTCATTCAACTTACTCAGCTGCATTTTTGGGAGAGCAGCACTCTGTGTCTTAAATTGAAGATGAGGAATTTGATATAGAATTATTCCAAAAGGGTTTAAAAAATCCAACAGGGGTGAAGACACACAAGGATCTCAGCTCACTCCCTTTCTTGCTTTTGGGAGGTCGGGGTGGTTTCTTAGTGTGAGAGAGCAGACGAGGGTAAGGTGCCTGGATCACTGTTTCAAAAATAAATACCAGGCAAAATGATTGTCATTTACAGCTGTTTTTGCCTGGCTTCTGATTTCAAACCTGGGATTTTTTTTTTTTTTTTTTGGGTCAGTTGATGTGATAGCTAGCAACAGAAATTTAGTTAATTATGGGCAACACAATGTTCTCTGATTCATTTCTGATTAAATAATTATTTCACCAGTTTATACCCCAATTTATGCTTTGGTAGGAGGTTTACAAAAATATATACACTGTAAGAAGATATAAAAACACTTGAGGAGATAAAGTGAAAGGAGTCATTCCTTCATTTACTCATTTATTTATACGTTTAGCAAATACTTACAAGTACTTACATGTGCAAAGCACTGTTTTCTGTGCCTGGAATAGTTCAGTAAACAAAACAAACCCTCGTCCTTATGGAGCCTATTCTAGCCTGGGGTAAAAGGTGTCAGACAGTAAATCCGTGCGCAGGTAAGAATGGGACCTGGCAGGTGTCCTCTTCTGCTGTGTGGACAGGAAAGCAGGATAACGACAATGCGAGCAGCGGGAGTGAGGGTGGGGGTGGAAGGTGGTTGATGTTTATGAAGAAGGTTCAGGAAGGCCTCTCTGATGAAGTGGCCTTTGGACCTGAGATCTCAGTGAAATGAGGAGTGAGTCATGTGACATCTGAAAAGAGAGTTTCCGAAGGAAAGCGCAGTGGTCTGAACGCCTGAAGGTCTAAAGGCTTGAAGGTTGGGGCATGCCAAGCGTGTTTGAGGAGCCGCCGGAGGCGAAGGTAGCTGGAGCAGAGTCGGGGAGAAGGAGGAAGTCAGGGACTTCAGAGGCCACTTCAAGAATAAGATTTTCTCAGAGATTCAGGGAGCCACTGGAGGGTTTGGGGTAGACTAATGACCACAATTTGACTTTCATTTAAAGAAAGACCAGTGGGCTGGGCGGAGTGGCTCACGCCTGTACTCCCAGCACTTTGGGAGACTGAGGTGGGCAGATCACTTGAGGTCAGGAGTTCAAGACCAGCCTGGCCAACATGGTGAAACCCCGTCTCTACCAAAAATACAAAAAATTAACCAGGCGTGGTGGTGAGCACCTGTAATTCCAGCTACTTGGGAGGCTGCGGCAGGAGAACCCCTTGAACCCAGGAGACAGAGTTTGCAGTGAGTCGAGATCACGCCACTGCACTCCAGCCTGGGCGACAGAGTGAGACTCCATCTCAAAAAACAAAAAACAAAAGACAAAAAAAACTAGACCAACAGAGTGTGGCCGGAAAGGCAGCCGCCCCCTTACCCGTCATGCGGTGCATATTTGTGCACCTTCCCAGAAGATGGCCTGCTTCTGGGTTGGGGTTTCGTATGTAGCAGAGCGAGAACAAAACTCTGGCAGCTGCGGTGAGAATGGTTGGTGAGGGAAGGAGTAGGCGGGAGGCTGATTAAGAATTGTCATAATTCAGACAAGATACGATGGTGACTTTGATCAGGGGTTACTAGTGGAGACTGTAAGAAACATTTGGATTCTGGATACATTTTGAAGGGAATACGGACAGGATTTGCTGCTGATAGGAAGTGTGAGAGAGAAGTCAGGATTTTGCCTGAGTTACTAGAAGAGTGGAATCGTCATTGACTGAGATAGATAAGGCTGAGGGGGGAAGATGATCAATAAACTAGGAACGGAAGACATCTTCCTCAGCCTGATAAAGCGAATCTACAGAAACCGCACAGTTCACATTATACTTAATGTGAAGGAGTGAATGCTTTCCTCCTATGATCAGGAAGAAGACAAGGATGCCCCCTCTGACACCTGTATCTAATGTTGTACAGGATGTTCTAGCCTTTGCAATTAGGCAAGAAAAAGAAGTAAAAGTTATCTGGATTATCAAGGACGAAGTAAAACAGTCTCTATTTGCAGAGACATGATCTTACATATAGAAAGTCCAAAGGAATCAACTAAAAAATGATGAGAACTAACAAACAGGTTCAGCAAGGTTGCAGGAAACAAGATCAATATACAACATTCAGTTCTATTTCTATACCCTAACAATGAGCATTCCACAAATGAAATTAAGAAAACAATATTTACTGCCATAAGACTACATGACATCAGCCAGAGAGAGAGAGAGAGAAAGAGAGAAAGAGTCTGGGTGGAGGGGGAAGAAGGTTTGAACCCAGATCACCCAAACTCAAAGGTCAGGCAGATGAAGAGAAGCAGTGAGGCAGGAAGGCAGCCGGACAACCAAGAGAGCCACGTCCTGGCGAGCATTTGAGGACGAGGTGATCCACAGCATGTGGTGTTGCTGAAGAGTGAGATGAGGACCAGGATTGACAGCCGAGGAGGTTGAATGAGCTGAGTGAAGAGCGAGGAAGAATGAGAGTCAGAGGGGGAGAAGAAAAGGTCTGTCTGGAACCAATACTTTTTTTTGTGAAAAATGTAGTAAAAGTGGAACACTAGCAAAATCAATATGCAAGCCCATTTTTCCTTATTAAATTCGATAGACGTGCATTTTATTTACTCTCAATTACTCTGAGGTCTTATAAACGTTCACTTTCAGTTTCCTGCAACCTCAGCGTAGTCTGTAACACTTTGCTGAGTGGACTGGTTCTTGTCTGTGGAGCCCACCTTGGCAACATGAACTAAAATGGATTCAGTGTGGATATCGCAGAGTACCGGCCCTGATGCAGGGGGCACCTGTTAGAGAATGAACATCGGTCTCACCCTCTAAGAGGCCACGTATCTCCTTGTTCAGAAAGCACGAAGCCTGAAGTTTCGTCCCACAGAAGTTATAACCATGAACAAGTGAAACATCTTGCACAAAGCATTATCCTTTTCTATTAATGATAACAGCTATCTGCTCTCTTCCTCATCATTTTGACATTTGTATGGTATTTTAATCTGAAATGCTCATTTAAGTTTCATGCAACCCTGCAAAGTGGGTGGATTTCTTTTTTAATCCCCATAAAGAAACAGGCTCAGAAAGAAGAAACACTTTGTCCACCCTCATGCTGTTTGGAAGTGATAGAGCCAGGACCACCCTTTTAGACCCACAAGCTCGCCGCCAGACCAGACTGTGGGATTTTTAAATCCCTTTCCACATTCGAATTTAACATCAGCTGTGCTTTGATAATTTATATCCTATTTTTGTGATCACAAATTTTCAGGTTGAATTTAATGTCACTCTGGGTGTGTGTGCATTGTCAACGCAGCAGAGTAAAGAGACCTTATCTTTCAAATCTAAGTTGCTGGATTATACTCGTGCTGGTTTTGAATTCTAACCAGAAGTGCTCTTCAGTCTGGGAGTGCTGCCTTGTAACTGAGTTGTTTCCTCTTTCACAGCATATGAGCTGTTTGCATTCATCAGTCACATGGGAACATCCACAATGAGTGGTCATTACATTTGCCATATCAAAAAGGAAGGAAGGTGAGTCATTTTTGGAAGGTAAATGACAGCTGTGATTTATTGAGTACCTACTGTATGCCTGGCACTCTCCTAGGTACGTTGTATGCTATGTCATTTGGTTCTCACACTAGTCTGTTAAAGGGTATACTGTTAATGCCTTTTTACATATCGAGACCCTGAGACTCAGGGAGGCCGAATAGCTTGACCTCAGCTAGTAAGTCAAGAGCCACTTGCAACCATCATACCAAGGTGACTTCCCAAAATAAAGAGGCATCCTGCAGCAGAATGTACGCTGTAATTGCAACCTCCATAGCGTTGCCATATTTAGCCAACAAAGGGAAATAAGATGAGAAAATCCGGGATGCCCTATTAAACTTGAATTTCAGATAAATAATGAATAATTTTTTAGTATCAATAATTTCAGAGTCTATGTCCCAAATATTATATGGGGCATGCCTATACTAAAATCGTTTATTGCTTACCTGATACTCAGAGGTGCCTGGGTAACCTGCGCCTCACCTGGCAGCTCTGAACCTTGGCGCGTTACCTTACTACAGACTTGCAGCTGGCTTCTCAGCGTTCCTGAGTAGAATTGCCAAGTGTGCGGTGAGCTGGGGATGAGACAGTTGTGGAGCGGAAGGCGGCTGCTTTCTTCAGAACCGTCTCCCCAGGCTGGATCCCCACAGGCCCCACCGGTGTCCTTCCCACAGGTCCGCACAGTGGCTGTGGTCGCCCCTTCTGAGGCACTCAGGCCCCATGGACGCTGGAGGAACACCTGCGTGTAGCCTCTGGCTCCGTCCCTCGCCTCCCACTGCAGGAGGGGCCAGTTCTCACCTGGATTCCACTGTGTGTCTTTTAGTTTTGTCTTCTCAACTTGATTAATAAAATAGTTGAGCACAGGGATTTATCTTTTTTTGTTTGTTTGATTGAGATGGAGTTTCACTCCTGTTGCCCAGGCTGGAGTGCAGAGGCACAATCTCAGCTCACCGCAACCTCCACCTGCCGGGTTCAAGCGATTCTCCAGCCTCAGCCTCCCGAGTAGCTGGGATTACAGGCGTGTACCACCACACCCGGCTAATTTTTTGTATTTTTAGTAGATTCAGGGTTTCACAATATTGGTCAGGCTGGTCCTGAACTCCTGACCTCAGGTGATCCACCCGCCTTGGCCTCCCAAAGTGCTGGGATTGCAGCCGTGAGCCACCGCGCCTGGCTGGGACTTATCTTTATAGTGAATTATTTTTATTGCAATCGTGATAGCTTTTTCAAAAACACTTTACGAAGTAGAAGAAAAAAAGTAAAAATGGTTTTTAAAAGAAAAAAGCTTAATAATTTTTAAAGCAATAAAATTCATTGTAAATAATTTATAAATATAAAAATATACAAGAACATGTGCTCTGGAAGCCTAACAATAACCATTGTCTACATTTTGATTATTTTTCTTTGTCTTTTTGGTTCATTGGAAGAAAGTATATGTATGTCTATATATGCACATACTACATATAAATATACACAACTTAACTAAAAGCTTAAAGTATGTGCACAGTACATACAATTTTTAGACCTGTGTTCTCCCATTTCACATTATATTGTGATTATTTCTTACTTTGCCAGATATTCTTTGAAGAAATTTTAATAGTTCACTGCATGGAGTTTTTTTTAAGCATTGTTGTACATAATTCTTTGACTCAATTTCTGAGGCTGTCTGTGGATTTCTGTAAAGGGAATTATGGAATCAAAGGTTAGAATGTTTGGAGGCTCCTGATACCTTTTAGTAACTACTTTTGGACTCAGCTAAGAGTCAGAAAGCATTGTAGCTGGGCATGACGGCGTGAAGGCGTGTGCCTGCGTTCCCAGCTGCTCAGGAGCTGACGCGAGAGGGTCCTCTGGGCTCAGGAGTTCGAAGCTGCAGATTACGCTACCCTACTCCAGCGTGGGGAATAGAATGAGGCCTTGTCTCTTAAAAAAAAGGAAGCAGTTGTTATTCCCTACCAGTGTTCTGTTCTTTTTTATACAACAAACTCGAGTTTGGTATCTTAAAACATCATGATTAAGTATCATGCACCGTGTGACTTAGTGACTTCTTTCTGCAAAGTTTCCCGAAACTGACTTGAATCCATGAAATGCTTCTGTCTTGTTTTCAGATGGGTGATTTACAATGACCACAAAGTTTGTGCCTCAGAAAGGCCCCCTAAAGACCTGGGCTACATGTACTTTTACCGCAGAATACCAAGCTAAACCTCAAATGTAAAAATTGGCGAGAGGAAGCCATACGCCTTTTTAATCTGCCAAAAGAAAAAAAAAAAAAGAAAGAAGAAGAAGAAGAAGTTGTTGAAACAACCAGACTGAAGGAGTACATGCGGTATTTATGGTTTATTTAAAGGGCACGATCAGTTGACGCCTTCTGAAATAGAGCTGGGAAGAAATTTCTATTAGTGATGATACACTATTGTATTGTAGATAGTTTTTATAACTGTTCAAGGAGAGGATATTTAAAAACATCAAAGTATTCATATTGCTGGTGGAGAATCGGCCATCAGCACATCAAAAATGGGGATGTGCCCCCAGCCCTCTGTTTTGCTTTGGGGGTCAGTGGTAGTGGCCTCCAGAGAAACCAAATAATGTGGCCAGTGGTCTGGCCTTACCCACAACAAATGAAAAGCCCACTTGTAGGCTTAGAAAGTCAGCAATTGGGTGGCGCTTTATTTGTGACATAATTTTTTTCATGACATACAATAATTTTTGATGTATCCATGTAGATATTATGCTCTGTCCATAACAGAACCTCTGCAATGAAAGATATTTTTAATTTAAATCATATCAAAATTCATAATACGATTGTGTGAATGTGTGTGAGAGTGACTGAGAGTGTGAGACTTTAACTAGAGAAGTGAGTCCACTAGGAAATCTGTGACAAGTTGGTTTTCAAAGGCTGAACAGTAATTAGTATTAAGCGTAGCTGGAAAAAGCTAGTAAGCATTTTAACAAAACTACAACTCAGGAAGCTTTAAGGAGATTAGTACCCACTTAGATTTTTAAGGAGTGAAAAGCGCTGAGTTACGCCTCTCAGTGCTGTGAAGAATTCTCTGGGGTTTGGGACATTTGCTGGTGTGACTCTGGATGCCCACAGCTGCACAATGTTGTACTTTGTCGAAGGCAGATAAATTCTGTTTCTCAGCAGCCCCTTCCCCAGAAGGTATGGTGTTTATTTTTAGTTAAAATAGCCAACCTCTTTTTACCATCTCACATGATAACTCTTTGGAGTCATGTTACGTGCCCCGAGTTTGTCCGTAGTTTTCCCATCTCTGAGCTCTTTGTCTGCCTCCATTTCCTCGTTGTTCGGGGGCCAGAGTCTCATCTCTGCCCTTTTGTGGTTTATTGCCTTGCCTTCACTGCTTATCTGATGTGACCAACAGTGACTTGATCTTGGACGCTCTAAGGATTTTAGATGCAGAGAAACTTTATATGACCTTATGAAAGACGATCCTTTCCATTTGATTATTTCGTTATTTTAGTTGTGACCTGGGATTAGATGAGTTTCCAACGTGACAAAAAGTAGAATGAAAGCATTCTATAATTTCTGTAATTTTCCTACTGCTCTGTACCAAATTCCAGAATCTCTGGAATTGCTATTTCTGATTCTTCGGTCAAATGAAAAAGGATTTATCGCTGTCTGTCTATCATGTATTTGTGTGGTTGAAAGGATCTTTTTAGAAACTAGGAAAATAGAACCAGACGGGTGAAACAGAGCACAGACACTGGATGAGGATGTGGTGAGTCGTGAACGATCAGGATTCTGGCACAGGGGGTGCCGTCTCACAGGTGATCCTTGGGTGCCACGTGAGCGAGGGCCACGGTGTCTGAGGCCCGCAGCCTGGACTCCTGAGCGCTGCTCCTAGCTGGCTGTGGGCCTTGGCAGGTCCCTCGTCCCTCTGTGCCTCCCGGTTCTCATCTGCACAATGGCGTGATGACACCTGCCCTCTCTTTCTAGTCATGCTTTGAGGACACAGTGAGCGGGCTGTGGGAGCCTTCGATGGTGGAAGGCGTGTGCCGCGGTGGGTCCCAGTGGCTGCTCCTTGCCTTTTCTCTTCCGATGCTTTCCTCAGTGTGGGAACAGGTGAGCCTGGCAGGAGGAGGGAGCTCCCGGAGCGGTACTGTCCTATCAGAGCGCGCCCACCGGTGTCACCTCGGAACGTTGACCCGGACCTCCTAAAGCAGCCCCACTCTGTTCTGAGAGTCACTGGCTCCTGTGGAAACCCCCACACGAAGCAGCCTTCAAAATCCGGTCCCCTAGGGCACAGCGAGTGTCATGGCATGATGGCTGCAGACCTGCATCAGAAATGGCTTGTTTTCAACGACGTGATAAAAGCAAAGACCTTTTTTTTTTGGAATTGGGAGTGACTAGGGCGTGTGGATTGAATTGTGGACAGAGGTAGCTCGTGTATTTTGAACAAAATAAAAATTTTGTAACAAAACTTTGAAAGTCGGTGATGTAAAATCAACATTGCAGACTACAGGCTCTCCGTGGGCCCTTTGACGCCTGGGGTGTGCGGGCGAGGGTGCTGTGCTGCCTCCCCTTCTGCCTCGCAGCACAAAGCGCTGCTTCTATAAGGCGGAGTTCTGTGTGTGCCATTCTTTACTCCAGACTGACAGCTGGGAGAAACGAGCAAACAATGGGTTTCTTACTCGCCCAGAACCGTGTTTGTGTGCGTATCTTGACATACACAAGGCAGGTGCCCTGTAAACGTCTGCAGTGTACCACTTAGCCCCACACTTGTTTAGACACAATTATTCGTAACTGAAAAGTAGGAAAACACATGGATTGTGTGGACTCGTTATCGGTCTGCTGGGGTCCCCTTGTGAAGCGTGGGGGTCTGATTGTGAAATTCTCACTGTATGTGGGTGTCTGTGTGAAAACAGCGCTTTCTTCCTGCAAACATCTTCTGATCTCCATTTGTGTAGTAGAACTCCAATGATTGTGTCTTTGGAAAAGGTCGTGTATCCAAGTCTTTATTTAGCCAGTGGATCTACGTGCCCACCTGACTCATCAGAAATCCAGTTTGGTTCACGTTGGGGTTTTCTTTTTGCAGAAGAGGCTGTTGGAAGAACCTCGTGAGTGACACTGTACGTCAGCGTTGCTTCAGTGTTTGGGACTCACTAGGCCGCTTCCTCCCACCTGCAGGAGAACGTGCCTGCTCGGGCCTGGGGGGTCCCGTGGGGAGAGCTCCAGCCTCTTGCCCTCGGACTCATTTATTCCCTTTGCCTGCAGCAGAGCCTTCCCTGCATTTCGCAGGCGAGCACGGGGTCTGCATCCTGACTGCACTCTGAGATGGGCTGAGTCTCTGCGCCTCTCTGGGCCTTTTCATTTGAGCCAGTTGGTGAGACTAGGTGAGCTCAGAAGTCCCCTCTTGCCCGAACATTTATTTTTTTTTCCTGTGGTTACCAGTGGGGTCCGACATGTGACGTGGGAGGGATCACTTAGAGATGGGAGGTTGTATTTCTGCATTCTCACAGCTTCCACTCCCAGTGAGGACGGGTGTCGTTCTTAGTGCCCCCGCGCCCCCCGTTTGTATTCCTGCCCCACGTGTCTAGACTTTTTTGGGTCATCATCCCACTTTTTTTTTTTTTTGAGATGGAGTCTTGCCCTGTTGTCCAGGCTGGGGTGCAGTGGTGCGATCTCATCTCACCGCAACCTCCGCCTCCCGGGTTCAAGTGATTCTCCTGCCTCAGCCTCCCAAGTAGCTGGGGTTACAGGCGCATGCCGCCACGCCCGGCTAATTTGTGTATTTTTAGTTGAGATGAGCTTTCACCATGTTGGCCAGGCTGGTCTTGAACTCCTGACCTCAAGCAAGTCACCTGCCTTGGCTTCCCAAAGTGCTGGGGGCCCCACTTTTTTCTACTCTCGAAACAACTTTCCAGTCCATGAGGTGCTTTGCCTCCATCCCCCTCAAAAACAAAAGAAAAAGTCCATTTAAAATGTCCTCCTAGGAGAGCCTAAGAACTGCCTTCGTGTAAACCTGACACCTTTATAGAGTATTTAAAAATTCCAGAAGCGGATGGGAAACAAAACTCTAATTCAGCTAGAGCTGTGATCCCCAAAGTGTCTGCGGCAGAAAGGCCATCTTGTCGTCCTGCAGGCGTCACTGCTAATGACATCGGCACAGGCCTTCTGTGGGGAGCGGGACCTGGGATGGGGTTAGATAAAATGCGATGATATCCTCCCGTGAGATAAAAAGTCCGAGGCTGCAGAGCAGAGTGGGTGTCTGAGGTCACCCGCACAGTGTGCCAGGGACTTGCGCTCAGTCAGTCACTCAGAGTTCGCCTCGGACTCTCTGGACCTGTGCTACTCAGCGTGGCCGTCGACAGCCAGGTGTGGCGATGGCTGCTCAGAACGTGGCCTGTTCACATCGAGAGTGTGTGTACACATGACATTCATACCCGGTTCTGAAGGCTGGGTACCAAAAAGGAATTTAGAATATGCCATCAGTGTTTCCTGTCGCTGACCTGCCGAAAGGACAATATTCTGGATATATGGATTAAATAAGATATTAGCAACGTAATATAGACATTATTAAAAATTAACTTAATCCACAGAAAGGGTTTAAAAACAAATGTGGCCCTTAAAGAATGTAAAAGTAGAGCGTGGGTAACACTGTGCCTCTGATGGACGGCGCCCCTCCGGACTTCCACGGTGCAGGGTAGCAGAGAAATCCGCGAGTAGAAAGGCAACTCCGCACAGCGTCTAAACAGACACACACGAGTACCTGTGCTGGAGTCAGGAGCACTGTGAGGCACAGAGCATCTCCCGGAAGGAAGTATCTCTTTTCTGCCTAAAGCCCAATACATATGTGTGATCCCAATTAAAAAACAAGCAAACGCGCCCCGACGGCCGTCCTCAGCTCTGCCTGGGGGCTGCTGCCTTTGCCCTTCCAGCCCCGTCCGGGTTGTCACCCACACACGGTGTCTCACTGCAGGCCAGGTCCCCCCGTGGTTCCCCGAGGACGTCACCCACACACGGTGTCTCACTGCAGGCCAGGTCCCCCCGCGGTTCCCCGAGGATGTCACCCACACACGGTGTCTCACTGCAGGCCAGGTCCCCC
>PVKP010021072.1:0-39743 GCA_004027715.1 Plecturocebus donacophilus | reverse complement strand
GAGTGCAATGGCGCGATATCGGCTCACTGCAACCTCCGCCTCCCAGGTTCAAGCGATTCTCCTGCCTCAGCCTCCTGAGTAGCTGGGATTACAGGCGCGTGCCACTGCACCCAGCTAATTTTTGTATCTTTAGTAGAGACGGGGTTTCAACAATCTTGGCCAGGCTGGTCTTGAACTCCTGACCATGTGATCCACCCGCCTCGGCCTCCCAAAGTGCCTAATTCTTTAAATATATTAATAATCCCTATTATAGGACATTAATGTATATGATAATTGTATAAATCAATCCTGATGCAAATTTTCCCTCTCAAAAAATAATTCTTGAACCTTTCCAATTTGAAAAAAATTTCATGTCTCTCTAATAATCCCTTGAATAAAAAGCTAATAAAAGGATATGCATACAAAAGAAAATTGCTGAATATTTTTTATTTCCCTTGATTTTAACTTTTATTTCTATAATAAATACTATGAATTACTTAAAGGGTTGGATTTTTTTTTTTACTAGTATTTTGCACATACCTACATGTGGAAATTCACTCAGGGTGGTGGCAAAAATATTAAGGGAAAAACAGTTGAGACAGTTATTGAATATAGCCTCAATCCCGTTTGGAAGGCCTGAGGGATTTTTCTGTAGTTCTTGGCTGAAGGCAGCCAGAGTCTCTTTGCAGGAGCCTGTGAGATTAGGGTGCAACTATAAAGGAATGTGAGTAGTTTACTTAACTAGCTTGTTTACTCATGTGATCCTAAAACTAAACTTTGAGCCAGATGACCCTCTTGGGGGGAGATTGACCAGGGAGATTACCCACTGATGGTGCTTGCTTTGGGCATCAGAACCCAGCCTTTAATCTTTCTCTACAAGTGCGTTGACTTAGAGCCTCTGTTATTAAATCTATACTGAATAAATTGGGAGAGGGTGAACTAGGCAGTGCCATGTAGCTGCGATCTCCTTCTGTGAGTGGCTCATGACCCCTTAGCCCATTTCTTCACTGGAAATTTGTGTCTGAGTGCATTTATTCATCTGTTGTGCAGCTGGGGTCTGTGGGATGAACCCTGGCACCTATGTGTGTGTGTGTGTGTGTGTGTGTGTGTGTATACACATACACATTACATATTATAAAACATAATTTATCTGAGTATTAACAGTTATTTAGTTATCAAAATTCTATCAGTACAGTATTGTTTTAATTTCCTATCAATATTGATACAGGAATAACTAATACAGAATTTTCCAAAAGACAACTGAAAATAGACTGATGAGCCTTGGCCACAGACTCTTTTGGTTTTAATACTGGCTCTGTATCATCATTACTTATTAGTTAATATAATCCTGGAAAGAATTCAGCTCCCATAACAAAAAAATTATATATGGATATAGGTGTAATTATATATGGATATGGACACATGAATTTATGTAACTATGTGGATATAACACTCTATCTCATAAATTTGTTATGAAGATTGAAAAGAGAATATGATTAAAGGAACCAGAACATTCTGGCCAATCAATAATTTGTCTTAAAATAGCAATGATAAAAGCTAACTTTTATTGAATACTTAATATGTGCCAGGCGTAAAGAAAGAGTGATGAATAAAAATAGTCAAGATAGTTCAACACAAGAGGTTTATATCCAGTAGGGAGTAGAAATAGTCAAGATAGTCCCTATCCAGTAGGGAGTAAAAATAGTCAAGATAGTTCAACACAAGAGGTTTATATCCAGTAGGGAGTAGAGAGATAGTAACTAAGTCAAAGAATACATAAAGAGGATTAAATAAATTATCTGGGTGATGCTATAGAAGGTATCTTGTAGAACAAGTGCTTTATACAGAGTGAGAACTGAAAGTTTTTACAAGAAAATACCATTTGACCAGAGGCCAAAAGAATGAAAAGCAGATTATATATAGTTTGAGGGAAGACCAAAAAGCATTAAGCTAGTTTGAGGAACCGAAAGGAAGACAGTGAGTCTCAAAGTTTTCTGAATTAGAAATCGTTTTCTAAGATCTGAGGGGAAGGCAGGAGCCAGATCATACACATTGTAAACCACGATAAGAAAGTTGGATTTTATTGTAGAGCATTCAGAAGCCACTGGAGATTTCTAAGCAGGAGAGGTGTCATCATAAGAATTTAATAGTGTAGTCTGGGTGCTGTGTGGAGAATGAGTTGTAAGATGAAACAGTGATCAGTCCAAAATTATTTAAAATGATCTGGTAAGCATATGATGGTTTTTTAATCTGCCAAGTAGTGAAGTGGTTCCCAAGAAGCAGGGCCTGTTCAGCTGGTATACTTCTGTGTATTTGTCTGACAGGAGTCAGCAAGCCCAAATGGGTTTGGATCATTCATTACTCACTGAAGAGCAGGCAGCATAAACTTCATATTTCCATTGGTTCCCTTTGGTCCGAAATCCCATGTGGGTAACACAGAGGTGGGCCTAGGTCAATACTGCACATGTAGTAGATCTCTGTCATGACTGAAATTAAGAAATTAAGAGATCCTGAAATTAAGAGATTAAGAGATACAATGAAAAATTTAAAGGAAGATGTGGCTGAGGCATAAAATAATCCAGTGTAGGATGTCTCCATTTACTTCCATTTAAAAACCTCTTGCATGTCTTTTGCTTTTTAAAAACCAGTTTTCAGTTCCAAATGAAAACAAATAAAAATTCGACAAAATCTCTAGAATTAATAAAAAGAAGGCTATTACATTTCATTTTTATTGGATATACAATACTTTTGTTTTTCTAATGTTTTAGTCATTTTCTATGAGAATCTAAAAAGGAAAAGCTGCAAGGACCCAGTTGCTTTTACTGTCACTAGATTTAGAAAAACTTTGGAGTCCTGTAGCAATCCATGGGAACAATGATGAGCATCCCAAATGACTTGCCACTGGGGTGTCTTTTAGGCTCTTCGAGCAAATTCAAGTTCAAAACTCATTTTCTATTGCAACACTGTTTGGGTCTGTTACCAATTAGAATATAAACAGATCTGTCCTAGGCCTGGGACAAACATGATACTATTATTTTACAATGTAGATTTGTTCTATAGAAGGAAATTGGAAGCAGGTCCCTTATGTACAGGCTTTTACATCTTTTTGCTGGCTCATGTTACTTCCAGGCACCAGGAAGCCAAGCCTAAGGGAACCCTTCCCAGATGCTTCCCCTAGAAGGCCTATACCCTCTCTGGAGCCTCCCCAGTCCCCCAGTTCTGATGGGGGGTCCTGTCAGTTCTCTAATAAAGGATTTCACCCCAAGGTCATCAGGTACCAGCCTATCTAACTATTCCCAGCCTATACCCACTCTTCTCAAGAAAGTAAGCCCAACAAATAAAACCAGGAGTGGGGCCCCATATCACCCCTTAAAATCAAATCTCTGTCCATGGCAGGCAGTAGCTGATGGAAATAAAGGAACACTTATGGTGTATCATTTTCTATGTGTGATTTGGCTTTATACAATGAAAAATTTGGCCAGTTTTCAGAGAATTCAGAAAAGTTCATAGAGGAGTTTGTTGACTATGTTCTTTAATTTAACTTGTCATGACTTGCAAGTATTGCTGTCTGCTTGCTGTGCGATGGAGAAAAAGAGGAAGAAAGAGTGTGCAGTTCAGCCAGTCAGTTAAGACAACGGTAGAGAAACAACTCAGGGGAAAAATAAAAAATTCCACTCCGTTTCAGGGTGGTTTGGTTGAGACACGCCAGAAATGTACTAATACAGATCCAGACTCTTCTGAAGGGCAAGCTCTCCTGGGTGTGTATTTTATTTCTCAATCTGCCCATGACAGGAGAAAGCTTCAAAAAGCAGCCATGGGACTCTTGGTTTGCCTTGACATTTCAAAATTTTCAGTGTAACTGGAAAAGTTTTCCTGTTATTTTGCTATACTCATAACCTTAAACACACTTTTCCAGTGTCTGATCAAATTATTCTTTTTCTCTTTGTCAAATTTACTTTAGGTTATTTAAGTGGGTTTTCCATAGGAGAGGTAATCAGACTGCAGAGGGTGTTACCACTTTAGATAAACAAGGAACTATTGCTTACAATAACCTGTGGTTCCATATTGATCAAATATTTTGGGCCTTTTAACACCTTTGACAAACATCCTCAGAATCAAATCCTAGTTTAAATCTCTGGGTTGTTGCTGGGATTTATCAAAGCTGTAAAATCTAATCACCACAAGGATATAAATTCAGTTTTCAGCTTCTAGACAGGTCGTGGTCTCCAGGATCACCACCTCCAGACCTTTGACAAGTTCGTTATCAGGTAATCAAATGAAGTAACTTATCAGGTAATCTTATTATGTCACTAATCCATGTGCTGTTAAGTTACAGGGCTTTAACTCCTGGGTACACATAGCTCATCTAGAGAAAGCACCAATTCCTTCCAGCATCTAACACCAAACTCAAGTTAACCAAAACCTTGTCTTTAAACTTGGGCAAAAGGGAAAATCAAAGTAATATGCTTTCACGAGACATAGAGATAAGCTTGTATCCATTTAATAATTTTGCCTGTAACTGAGTTAGTATAACTTTTCTATGCCTTGATATTGAATAGCTTGAATGTTTAGCTACCTGTCAGCTTCCTTCCCTGTCATTTTCAAAACTAGGCAAGGTTTATGAACTTTTTATTTGAAACACTGCTGATTTTTTATGTTTTGTTTTACCTCCAGAATTTAAAACAATTCAATCCCTCCAGGCCCAGGAATACCTCCAAACAGGTGGGCATGTGAAATTGCAAAGGCTGGGTTTTGAGGGAAACAATTAATCCAGATCCTCCAAATCAAGGACATGCACACAGATGCCTAAACAAAGTGCTTACATCTTGTATAGCTAATTGCTACAAGCCAAGACTACATCAGCTCAATGCACAGAATTTATAGTTAGGTCAATTGTATAATCTTATTTTTAGTTTTCATTTTTTGACTCTTACATTGCTTAAAATGGTTTTAAAGGCTAATGAGTTCCTACCTGCCTCCATTCTTGCCTGGTCTGGATCATTTAAGTGACTATAAGTCTTTTAACTCTAAGTCTTTTGACTCTCAAAGGAAATCCTCCCCCAAAATCTTTTTAAAAATGAATTCAGGCCAAGATAGAGACAAGGGGTTGGACATATCTCACCATGCCCCCTTTAAAATTTAGGCTAGGTTCACAAGGTCCTTCAAGAATATGAACCTAAAGTATTACCTCTAACCAGGATGCTTAGTCTTACTAATAACTTTAAAATTAAGGATCCTCCAAGAATCAATTATAACCAAAATAAAAGAGCCCTTATCAGACATGTATTTAGAGAAGGAAAGAGTTGTTCTTTGTATCTTATTTTGTCATAGTGTAACATGTCAATAAAATGTTGTGATTATAATGGCATGCATGTTTAAGAAATTCTAAACAATCTTAAAAAAAAATCACTTTCCTAAAACTCTTTCATAATAACTCTAAGGTTTTTTTAAAAAAGCATTTCTTTGTCTCTCTTTACATAACCAAATTGAAGGTATTATTTTGGCCAGATTTTTAGATTTACTTTCTGAAAAATAATGTAAGTTTATGCCAGATTGTGTAATGTTCTCTTTTGTTCTACAAATGCACATTTTGAAGCTGTGATATAAATATTATGGTTCATAAACATTAAAAAATGTGGCACTGTTTTGACCTGCTGTGTTTCTTTTTCTAAAAATAACTCATATTTATTACATTTTATTATTGAAATTTTAATATCTGGGTACTACAGTAATAAAACTGTTCAATAAATATGTAATGAGTGAATTGTTATGTTAACTACCTACTTTGCATTACAGTTATACATAACTTTTGACATCCATAAAGGTGATTGCGTATTATAATAAAGTCTAAAGCAGTTATACTATTTTTCAGTTTTATTTCAGGTAACA
Source organism: Plecturocebus donacophilus (assembly GCA_004027715.1). NCBI lineage: Eukaryota > Metazoa > Chordata > Mammalia > Primates > Pitheciidae > Plecturocebus > Plecturocebus donacophilus. The sequence goes on along the minus strand of PVKP010021072.1, from coordinate 33,875 downwards.
GCATATCTTGTTCCAAGCATGTGGTAACCATAGTATTTGAACATCCAGTCCTATATATGGTGTTCAAGCTGTCATGTTCCATTACTAATGTCCTTCGACTAGAAATTTAAAAATATAAGTTTTCAATCCAGTTTCACTATTACAGCAACAGCCATTTGAATTTAAGCAAGTTGTTATCCCGAATCCAGTTTCTTTTTCTGTAATATTCAGTACAAATACTCAATAAACATTTCCTGTGTCCTTGTTATATTCTAAACATTGTAAGCATAGGGCTGAAAGGCATAGACCTTAAGAGATTAGTGGTGTCAAAGTATAATTTTCAAACAGTTTGCCTAGACAACATGGTGAAACCCTGTCTCTACCAAAAATACAAAAAATTAGCCAGACTTGGTGGTGAACACCTGCGGTTCTAGCTACTCAGGAGGCTGAGATGGGAGGATTGCTTAAGCCAGGGAGATAGAGGTGGCCGGGAGCCACGATAGTACCGCTGCACTCCAGCCTAGGCAATAGAGGAAGACCCTGTTTCAAAAAAAACAAAAAAACAAAAAAGTTAAATATGTAACTGTCATATGATCATGAAGTGAACACATGTCACATATTTAATTCTCTCCATAGTGATAGAATCTGTAAGATGGTAAGAGTGGTTCAAAAAAAGAAGGAAATATTTAAAGTAGCTGAAAGAAGGAATGTTTGAATAAGGAAGGCGATTAGAACATGCCACCCCAGTATAGTCTCCTTGTCATATGGACTGTTTTGAGCTAAAGACAATTGGGAACCAGCAGAGGAAGAAAAAACTCTCTTTACCTAACTGCCTAAAAATAGAGAATAAATTTTCCCTTTTATAAAGAAAATCATTTCCATGTGTAAAGAAAATTTACATTTGTAATTGAGTCTCATACTAGGGATAACTCTTATCACCAGAACAACCCTTATCTACCTAAGACAACCCTTATCTACCTAAGACAACCCTTATCTACCTAAGACAACCCTTATCTACCGTACATTTCTCCCCATCACAGTCCTCCCCTGTGTAGAAGCCACAGACCCCTTTCCTTTGTTTAGCCTAAAATGGTTTATAAGCCTCAATCACCCGCCTGCCTGCTTGAGTCTCATTTATTTGTGAGATTTTATTGCATACGTAGAATATTAAACTATGTTTTTCTCTTGTTAATCATCTTTTAACAGTTTGATTTGTGGGCCTCAGTCACTGAACCTAGCAGAGGGGGAGGAAAAAGATTTTTCCTCCCTCATGACAAGCTTGCTAATTTTATAAGCCTAGTTAATATCTTACAAAATATGTGGCAACAAAACCACATTGCTATAAAAAAAGAATCATTTGAATCTACTGGCTGGTTATCTTTACAGAGTTGTAACTTATCTAAATCAGTAGTAAATTAGCGTAGGGGCAGAAAGCTGTGATACTTTTCCTGAACACATCTTAAGGGAAATGGCCAAGACTCTTACAGCAAAAGACAAGTTAACCTGAGAAAAGCATAAATTTATTTAATCAAAGTTTTATGTGACACGAGAACCTTTAGAAATAGAGACCCAAAGGCTCAGAGAAGACCTGTTTTATGCTTGGGATCTATGAAGAATGCCCATCCAGGTAGAAATGTGACTGGACAATGATGGTATGACCTAATGATAATAGACTGAGGAGGGAATCCCAGCAAGGTTTTTCTCTCTGTGTACCATTCCCTCCTCCTGGGTATAGGGTAGTACCCTTCTGAAATGAGGGTCTGTTTGACAGCCATCACTGAAGCACACCCTGAGAATGATCATATGGTCTAAGAAAGGTGTTGGTTCAGAGTTCTGAGCTAAGAAATCCTGAAACGGCCAACCTGGAGATTTACTCCTCCCTCTGGCTGCTCTCATGGGCTGGCATTGAGTGTCTGCAGCTTTTCTAGGTGCACAGTGCAAGCTGCTAGTGGATCTGCCATTCTGGGGTCTGGAGGATGGTGGCTCTCTTCTCACAGCTCCACTACGCAGTGCCCCAGTAGGGACTCTGTGTGGGGGTTCTGACCCCACATTTCCCTTCCACACTGCCCTAGCAGAGGTTCTTCATGAGGGCCTCACCCCTGAGGGTAGCCAGGCATTTCCACACATCTTCTGAAATCTAGGTGGACGTTTCCAAACCCTAATTCTTGACTTCTGTGTAGCTGCAGACTCAACACCATGTGGAAGCTGCCAAGGCTTGAGGCTTCCACCCTCTGAAGCCCTTTCAGTCGTGGCTGGGCCTGACAATCTTCAACAAAAACACTGAAAGCAAACATTGCAACCTCTTTTGCTTGTTTATAAGTTTTGGGTACTTTTCTTAGAAGAGGGAAAGAGAGATCAGTAAAATACGGTAAGTGCTTTGATGTAAGCAGGAGCAGGGTACTATAAAACTAGAAGAGTGCCCACTTTTCCATGGTTTTGCTTTCTGCAGATTCAGTTACCTGAGGTCAACCATGGTCTAAAAATATGAAATGTAAAATTCCAGGAATAAACAATTCATAAGCTTTAAGTTGTGTGCCATTTTGAGTAGCATGATGAATTCTCACACCATCCTGTTTCATTCTACCCAGGACACGAAACATTCCTTTGCCCAGCAAATCCACACTATGATACCTGCTTATCAGACAGAAAAAAGAAAACATAGCATATACAGGGTTTGGTACTATCTGCAGTTTCGGGCATTCACTGCAAGTCTTGGAATGTATTCACCATAGATAAGAAGGAACTACTGTGCAGCAAAACAATACTTATTGAGGACTGTGGTATGAGCAGGGGTGTTTTCAAGGAAGACATGAAAATGGTAGGAACATGCCTTCTGAGATCTGAAGAACAGGTAATCAGACAGCAAAGAAGAAAAACAGAATATAAAGGGAGAACTCTGCCTTTGACTCCTCATTGGGCTATTGTATGAATGATAGGAGACAAAAACTCCAAAAACAGTAGATAGAAAAGATAAAAAACTCTGATTAATGAGCAAATGCAAGAGTGGGAAGCAAAGTTTTTTCTTTGTAGAAGAATTAATCTGACTCAGAAAGTGTGGAACAAATTAAGTAGTCAAAGACTCAAGGACACAGCTTTAGTATCAGCAGGAATGCTTCAAATAGCTTGAAAAAGACAACCTACTGGGGAATAATTCTTGACACTGTGACTATGGGTTGCCTGGAAATACTACTGGTGCTATTTATTATTATATTCTCTTGTCAAGGTTTCTCTATAGGAGCAGTGATTATAGTTTGATATCATGAGTGTAGATTCCACAGGGTCTCTTTTTAACATATATAATTATGGTCAGTGACAAATAAAATTTCAACATCTGACTACTGTACATTGGAGGAAGAGGCTTAATCTAAAAATGTTAACCTAATCAGGAATCACTTTCCATGACAACTCTTTTATACTTTCTGGTTAAACCAACAATTCTGGCAACATCATTGGCTTCATTACATCATTCATTCAATTATATCTGAATCATCACATCTTCAATTTGTTTGCAAATTCATATGCAAACATTATTTCTAAACATTTTTTTCTGAGATAAGAAAGGCTTGTTGAACTTTCTCTGATATCAGTTTTGTGCAACAGAAACCTTAGTTTAGTAATAATGTCACGTTCTTTTGTGCCAAATATCTTTCATTACTTTTTAACTTAGGACTTCTGAAAACCAAATAAAAAATAATTTAAAAGGATGTATACTCTCAGATCATTGCATAAAACAATATTCATGAATAATTGCCGCTTTTATAAATTTATGCATGATAATCTCTCAATTATATATGAGAGACCTGAGAGCATTTTCAAATTCATTTTAACTAAAGGATTGACTTTAATAATTAGTCTTGCTGTCCAGAACATTGTGGTGTGGTTTTTCTTTTCTTTCTCCTTTGTTTTCCAAGATTTTTTATTCTTCTACTATATACTCTCACTTACTTATTATGAGAAGTAGGACAGCAGCCCCTGACAGCTAAAAGCTGTTCTTTGAACTGTCGCTTAGCCCTTGCTCTCGCTGGCTGTTGACCTCGCGTCTGCTCTTCTGTGGAACATAAACAATTTTATGACTACAACATCAGACAACGCCATAGATGCCACCAACATCTGTGACTGTAATGGATAAAGACTAAAACAAGATGACTCTATAATTATGTCTAATAACAGACAAAAACGTGCATATTGCCGAAACCCAAAAATGACCAAACTCCTCCCATCCTGGCTAAAACATGATGCTTCTTTGCCAGTCACAGCTTTAGCTGTGTTCTCTTCTTCCCCACTCTAGAGGAGATTCATGAAGATACTGTAGCAGGTCAACTCCAAGGTGACCCAAATCATTCCTACCTCCTAGTCATCACACCTATGTGTAATCCCCCTCTCTTGAATATAGGCGGGGTTTCTGACTTGCTTTTAACCAGCATAATACGGCAAAGATGATGTGATTTTACTGTGTAAATTACGCTCCGTCAGATTGTTAGCTCCCATCTTGCCAGCAGACTCTCTTGACTAGTACTGATTCTCCCACCTCTGCCTTGCTGCCTTTGATCAAGTAAGCTGCCGTATGCAGAGGCCCACATGGCAGGGAACTGAGGGTAGCCTTCAGCTGACAGCCAGCAAGGACCTGAGGCTCTCAGTGTGACAACTCACAAAGAACTGAATTCTGCTAACAATCACCCGAGCATGGAAGTTGAGCCTTCCCTAGTAGAGCCCTGAGATGAGACTACGGTTGCAGTTGACACGTTGCTTGCAGACCTGTGGAAAACCCTGAAGCAGACGAAGCAGTTAGGCTGTGTCTAGAGTTACAAATCACGGATACAGCAAGATAAATATGCAGTTGTAATCCACTAAATTTGTTGCAATTTGTTATGCAATAATAGCACATACGATGGTCAGTCGTAGCATTAACTCGAATTCCTGAAAACAATCAATATATAACAAAGCACCCCTTCCTTCAAGCTGTCCCCAAATCACCTAACAAAAGTCCAAATTTCATAATGCATTCTTAACAGCCTTTTTACTGAGACACACGCACAATTCCCACTGGTACGCCTTTTCCTTTGTTATAATGAGTAACCTCCTCAACTTGGCTCAATTATAACTGTATTTGTGGTGGATTTAGGCTGTTGGATGGTGACACTTTGTCTTTCAACACTGAGCGAGTTCTATCTGTTGATCACTGATCTCCCAACCCCTCCTCCCGCTAAAAAAACAAAAACAAAAACAAAAAAACTCTGTTATCAAGCAAAACTAAGTTTATTCCCTCTACTATAGAACTCCAGCTTGCCAGAATCTTGGTATCCTACAGTGTAGAATTTAGGGAGGATATTTATGAGGCTTTAGATACTTGGTAAGTGATTTAAAGTGTGTCTTGCAAAGTGAGGACCCGGTTGGGACTGGGCAGCCTTAATGGCATAAATAATTTGGGATACGTGGGTACAACTAGGTGGAGATTGTGAAATGCGTTTTGATGAACAAATACTTTTGTCTTGATAAAGGTAAAGTCACGCATTTGAGACAGAGTTTCACTCTTGCTGCCCAGGCTGGAGTGCAACGGTGCAATCTCAGCTCACTGCAACCTCTGCCTCCCAGGTCAAGCAAATCTCCTGCCGCAGCCTCCCAACTAGCTGGGGTGACAGGCATGTGCCACCACGCCCGGCTAATTTTTTGTATTTTAGTAGAGATGGGTTTTCGCCATGTTGTCCAGGCGGTTTTGAACTCCTGACCGCAGGTGATCCACCTGCCTCGGTCTCCCTAAGTGCTGGGATTACAGGGATGAGCCACCATGCCTGGCCAACTACCAGGATATGTTATGAGAAATGCATCATTAGGTGGTTTCGTCATTGTGTGAACATCAGAGTGAACTTACACAAACCTGGGTGGTATAGCCTATACATACCTAGGCTGAATGGTATTGACTATTGCTCCTATGCTACAGACCTGTACAGCATGTTGCTGTACTAAATACTGTAGGCAAATTGTAACACAGATGGTCAGTATTTGTGTTTGTAAACATAGAAAAGGTACAGGAAGAATACAGTATTACAGTCTTATGAGACTATAGTTGTATATGTGATCTGTCCTTGATCGAAACAACATTATATGGTACATGCCTTTATTTTAATTTGTTCAGTGTTTGTTAGTTCCTAGGAGCAAATATTTCAGGTAGGTAGGCGATTTTTACTTGCTCCCAGTATTAACACTGTGACATAAAACTATGTTTTGTCTCAGTATTGTTTAGCGTAAAGGCAGGGACTAAGGTTGGTTTCAATTTTCATATTATTGTATCATGGCCCTCGTTGCTATTTGTAGGAATGATCTGCTTAAAAGCATAGTTCAAATTCTCTTTAAATGCAGATGCTATTTGCTCTGCTGTTAAGGAGGACTGGCCCAACCCTAATTACCCCATATTTAATGTCCATTTATAGCTCCTTCCACCTTCTCTCATTCTCTATTTTTGTCCTAAGATCCTATTAGAACATTTCAAGTGGAAATGCAAAGAAGTTCTTAATTCAGTCCTTTTGGCTGGATCTCAGCCTCAGGCCTGAGTGACGAATACAGTCCTCCCTGGGCCTAGTGTGTACGTCCTGGCTCTTTCGAGTACTATTCTTAAAATCCTTCTTGGATATAGCAGTATTTAACAGCCTCACACTCTCTATCTTGTGGTTGTATCTATACCTACAATTTTTCCAATATTGAAATAGCCTATTTGCAAATGTGGAAACATTCCTACCGATTAAAATCTCCTTTTTAAAAATCCTAGGCAGGAATAAAAATCTTTGGAAATGCATTGCCCTGTGGTCATGTCGAAGTTCTGTCTTCTCACCGGCAAGTCAACACGGTGGGGACTCATCTTTCTATTCCTGCAGTTCTCAGCTCTAACCAGCTCCTGCACTGCTTCTCCTTTGGAATCCTTCTTTTCCCATCGCTGGGGAAACACAGAAAGGCAATTTCTTCCCTCTCTAGCCTTATCAGAAAATAAGTGCAGGTAGATAAAGTGTAAACTATATATGAATTATGGTTATGGGGCCAATGTAAAGTATCATATAACTGGAGGTTTTTATTCACCATTAATTTAGGGCACATCAAACGCCAAGAACAGATATCTATAACTCAAGTCACAAACTTGAAGCAATTAACTCTTCTGTAGTTCACTGGGAGAAATAACCTCTTTTTTCCCTCTCTGTATCAGATGTAGACATATCATAGGAGGCAAGCAATATATACTTGACTGATTTCAAGTCAAATAAATTCAACAGCTATGACTGCATGTCTACTACATGCCAGTCCCTTTTCAAGGTGCTTGTGATCTGTCTGTAAAGGAAAGATTCCTGCTCCTGAAGCTTACATTCTAATAGAGCCAGACCATAAATATTGGATAGAATAAATAATTAAACTAGGTGATATGTTAGGAAGTGACAGGTACTATGTAAAAGGGAAAAGGTAGAGAATGTGAGCGGAATGAGGGTGCTGGAGGGGATGGTGGGGAAGACGTTAGTGTTTCTGAAGGGCTGGACCTTGATGAGAAGGCGGAGTTTGCCAAGACATCTCAAAGGGGAGGCTTTCCCTCAGGAGGAACAGCCACAGCAAAGGCTCAAGGCCAGTGTCTCTAGCATGTTAGAAAACATGCAGGAAAGCCAGCGTGGCCAGAGCAGAGTCAGCCAGGGACAGAACGGCAGAGCAGTGGAAGGCACAGAGCGGTTTCTCCAGGGGTCTCCTTCCAGAATTCACAGTGACTTCTTTGATCAAATTTCTCTTTTCAAAAATCACTTCCATGAATAGAAACAGCCAAATGAATATGGGACATATTTTGATATTTCTTGTTATGCATAATAATGGTCATAAAAATGCATTTGTGTTATTAAATATGATAAACAGATCTCATTTGGAATTATAAGAAGTATATGAAAAAATTAATTTTAAAAATTCAGTTTGGGCTTCAACTTTCAATAAATACACTACCAAACTCTAGAAGTAAAGCGTAATAGAAACTTGTATACAAACAGCAGAACTTGAGCCTTCTCACATGACAGTCTCCACTCACACTGGCTACTGCCCAAGGTGGGTTTGCCTAGTGATTCAGGAGTTTAGTCGCTTGCTGACATCTAGCGGCAGTTCTTGGTATAGCAAATAAAAGTTTCAAAATACTTGTCAAAGTGATATAAAAGGAGACGAAATTATGGATAGCCTTAGAAGTACTGTGGTATCAACCAGTGAAAGAAATTAAAGGCTATTAAAATAATGACATGGGAAACAACCAAACATAATCAATAAGGGAGCGATGGCCTTCACACTGATAACCCGACCGGCCCCAACAAGGCATCTGAAGGCCGACTTTTAGAATTAGGGCTTTGCCTTTTTATCAAAGCCGAAGAATTAAAAAAAACATTTTAGAGATTGAAGAAAGTATAAGCAGCCGTCATTCCAGTATGTGAAAGTATAATATTAACGCTCACTTAACGATAGCAACGAGAATGTCTCAAAATATTTAGTATAATTACATTAAAAAATTAACCTAATTTATTGGTTGATTATTCACTTCCTCTCAACTTTTGTGACACAATTGTTGGTGTCATCTTTCTATTGAAAATCGCTTTATAATAAATCCTCTCAGGTCAGTGTAAGGTTTATTTTCAAACGTATTTTCTTGTTCACTGATTGATTGAACCATAAAGGGTCAATTCTGCCAGTCATTTGGGTAAGTGAAGGGTATTTCTGATGGAGCATTGCTCTGGGAGTCAGGATTTCTGTGTTCAGACCCAAATCTGTCCCATTGTGAACTTAGGTCAACACTGTGAGTTTAGGTTTCAATGTCTTCACCTTAAAAAGAAGGTAAAAATGTGTTGCTTTAAAAATGTTTCTATAATAGCCTATTATGCAACTGCATTGTAATAAGTACATTTTATTACAATGCTACACTATATTTTTAATATTATTTTCTACTCTATCATGTACTTGAATCTTAACAGTTACAGAGGTAATGAAATATCTTTCTCCAGGAAATTATAATATAGTTAGAGTCTCTTGAGATGATGATGGAGACAGGAATCTAAGTTAGAAGAGAATTTTTATTCTAAAAAGAGAGAAAAACAAAAATATTAACACACATTATCTAAGAGAAAAGGGATCTAAATACAAATGGCACCATAAATATTTTAGAAACAAAGGAAAATGTTCTACCAGCTATTGTCACCTGATTTTGACACTTTGTTCATCTTTTTCTTCAGCGTTACAAAATCAGTGAGTCAAATTATTACATGCTTTATAAGACGATCATTATTTTAGAAGAGATTTTATTAAATCACTATTGTGGTATGACATGTGAACTTTTAATAGTTTATATATACTATTAAAATACCCATTAAATATTTTAAACACATTTAAATTGATAACGCTTTTGGATCTGATTTCACTCGATTGTGTAGTATAAATTTTACTGGGACATTTTTATCACAGAGCATAAAATACACAGGCATATCACCCTTTCTACAATACATTACTCACTTGAATCCTTAAAATTTGGGACATCACATAGTACTGGAGAACCTGAGTTCACATTATTTTGTTTTGTGATCTTGATTTTTAAATCTTGAATTAAAAAGTACAGTTCTGGATATAGGTGATAAGTAGATCAGTTAACCTAAATGAGTAGTTTTTAAGCTTGTTTGTTGATAAGGATCTCAAGGGGCATTTGCTCAAAATACAGTTTGCTAGGCCATGTTCCAGACCAGCTGAATTCGAATCTTCAGGGAGGGAGTCCAAAAATGTTGTTTTCATAAAATGCACCCTCTGGAGATTATTGTCATATTAATTAATAAAGCACAACTCTAATTCAAATATAAAACATAGTATAAGACACAATCTTAAAAGGTAAGATAAATAAGAACCCCTTTTCTAATAATTCCAACTTTGAATGAATACCTTCACTAATTTAAGTCTTGGTTTATCTTATCTGTCAAAAGAACAACAATGATTGTACCTAAGTAAAGATAGGGTGGTGAACATTGAGTCAATGCTCATAAAAAACCTAGTATCTGGCTCATAAAACACCTAATATCTGGCACAAAATAAGGGCTTAGATAATATTAGTGTGATTATTGCTATGTCAACATCGTCATTCTTATAGAATAAATTCAATACTTACGATTTATAGTCACTTAAAAAATATTCATTCACAGTGGAAAATTTCAAAAGTTATCAAAGCTGTAGAGAACTTGAATTGTGAAATAAGAGTATGCTGTACTCATGTTTTATGTTTATTTTCATAAATCTTGAAATAAACTTTTTGGAAGTTTTTCTGCTTTCAAAGAGTTATACTGCCACCTCGTGGCAAAGGGCTGGAGAGCAAAGACAACAGTACCTGACTCCCTTGGGGATCATGGGATCAAAAACTATTTATAAAAGTGAAGAAATGAAAACAGCTTTACAAATATTGGCCAATAAATGTAGATGAATGAATAAATAAGTAAATTTTTAAACAGCTAAGTAAAAGTTAGAAATAAAATACTAACTTTGAGAATTGCAAGTCTTTCATGGGCAGGATGCCGCCAAGGTAATGGTTTGCCAGGTGTATTCCTTGCTCCCGAGACCTCAGAGAGCTGAGTAAACAAAATTTGAGCTTTGAAAAGCCAACATGATCAGGGCACTAGGAGCTCGGGTTAGAGGCAACTCCCACTGTGTCTCAGACACTCGACTTAGGTAGAACATCGAACATATGTTAGCCAGTTGAAGTTCATCATAACTTTATTTGCAGATTTGAACTTTACACATAGAATTCAAATTTCTAAAATCATTTTATGTGTATTTAAAAAATCCACTTAGAGAAATATTTAAGACTAATTTTACGTGTACTCTTATCTATGTCCCCTTCCTGTCATAAACAGTCTCTCCTTGACAGTTTTCAAAATGATGGAATTATTGATTTAGAATTACAGCACAAGTTGGATGAAGATTTTACTTTATTTCAATTTCATTGTTCAAAATGAATATTAAAAAATAAGGCATTTATCCAATCTGTCATTAATTTGAAACACACTGATGTGAACGATCAATGGTGCACTGAATTATTTCTTACTTATCAATTTTCATCAGTTCAAACGTAGATTTTGCTACTTATTGACTTATTTTTTATAACAAGCTAGCAGCAGTGGCCAGCTAAAATTAACTTTAAAAACACATTTGATATAAAATAATTAATTAATTGCTATCAAGCTTCTCAGCATTTTAAAATTTTGTGTTTAATGAAACTCCTCTGAGCATGTCAAAGCATTCCTACTCAATTCTCACCCACAGGTATTCAATTTTCACTCTATTAACATATACACCAATAACAGCTTCCTTAGTCTACTTCACCACGCTAGCAATTAGAAGGAAATTACTCTTGAATAACATGGAAAAGGGGAATATTTCTTAACAGGTATTTCTTTAAACTTAGTGAACTATGATAGTACTTAGACTAATATAATTTTTAACTATTTTCCTATTTTTAAAAAAATGTGTCTCTAAAAAATAGAATGTTGGGCTGGGTGTGGTGGCTCACGCCGGTAATTCCATCATGTTGGGAGGCTGAGGTGGGTGGATCACCTGAGGTCAGGGGTTTGAGACCAGCCTGGCCAATATGGTGAAATGCCATCTCTACTTAAAATACAAAAACTACCCGGGTGTGGTGATGGTTGCCTTTAATCCCACTACTCGGGAGGCTGAGACAGGAAAATCACTTGAACCCGGAAAGTGGAGGTTTCACTGAGCCAAGATTGTGCCACTGTACTCCAGCCTGGGCAGCAGAGCAAGACTCTGTCTCAATCAATCAACCAATCAATCAATAAAATGAATGTTTCAGCCAGGCATGACGGCATGCACCTCTAGTCCCAGCTACTCAAAAAAAAAAAAAAAAAAAAAGTCTTTGGCTACCTGTTTGGTAATGTTACTACACAAGACTTCAATAATATTTATTAATCAATGATTATTAAAAATTTTTAGATTGTAATACAAGGCATCTGTACAGTACATATTTATCAATTGTACACTAGAGATATGATTCTCAATGGGCTTCTAGAATAATAAGACAAAAACAAGTATTGGAATGACTATAATACATCATAGAAACTGTTATGAGATTTCAGAGATGAGAGAGTTTACTTCTAAGAACGGTAAGTATCATAGCCAGTAATAGGAACCGCTTTCCCATCAGTATTTTCAAGTTCCTAAATCATTATCCTTCGTGTAACCTATCTACTAAGTGCTACTAATAAATTATTCCCTAAATCTATCTTCTCAGTTTGTATACATAATTGAATATTAAAACACACAAAAAATTAGAAAACAAATGTGAAATGATACCACCAAAAGTTCATAGTTTTTATGAACTGAACTGAATGAATAAAATAGTACATTTTATTGAATGAATGAATGAATGAATAAAAAAGTAAATGTCAGTGTTTTAATAAACTTTTGGTGACATCACTGCGACCCAGAATCACTAGTCAATTTTTATTTGGCTTCACTCAATTCTTTTCTTCATTTTTTTTGGCAATTGTTTTATTTTATTTTTTGTAGAGAGAGGATCTAGCTATGTTGATCAGGCTAGTCTTTAAAGTCTTGGCCCCAAGGGATCCTCACACCTTGGCCTCCCAGTGTGTTGGGATTATGGGTGTGAATCATCGTTTTTGGCAATTGCTTTGGAAGGACACCACTCTGTTCATATCCCTGTTCCTGCCTCCTACAGAAATCTCTCTACTCTCCCTCTCTCTCTGGTCTTTTATTTTCTTGAGAAACTTGAAGTGATCAAACATGTAGTTCTACAATTTTTTATACCACCCCTCACCTACAAATATATATGCCTTATATCTTCTGCCATCTACAGTAAAGAGTTTATTTGGTTATTTTAGAGACAGGGTCTCACTCTGTTGCCCACGCTGGAGTGCAGTTATGCAGTGATAGTACACTAACCTCAGACTTCTAGGCTCAAGCAGTCCTCCTGATTCAGCCTCCCAAGTAGCTGGGACCACAGGCATGTGCCCCCATTCCTGGCTACATTTTTTTGTTTTTTTTTTTTGAGAAAGAGTCTTGCTCTGTCATCCTGGCTAATTTTTTAAAAAAACATTTGTAGAGATGGGTCTCACAATGTTGCCCAAACTGGTCTTGAACTCCTGGCCTCAAGTGATTCTCCCTCCTCGGCCTCCCAAAGTGTTTGCATTACAGGTGTACGCCATCATGTCAGGTGGGCAAAGAGGTTAGAGCAAGGCCTTCTCTCTCTCTTCTTGACTTTATTTCTTCCCATTTCTCCCTCAACCTTGCTTCACCATTTCTTGCAGTGGCTTATGTATTTTCAATCTCTCCTCTGCTACTGATGCTCTTTGATAATTACTACCCGCCATAGTTTAACTTCCCTCATCTTCTAGAAACTATTCCTCTCTTGGTTTTCTTAATTTTTTTTAAATTTTGAATTCTTATGGGATACATGAGATATTTTGATACAGGCCATGTATAGTAATCACATCAGAATAAAAGGGATATCCATCACTTTAAGCATTCATTATTTCTTTGTGTTATGAACATTTCAATTGTACTCTCACAATTATTCTAAAACGCACAGCAAATTATTGCTAACTGTAGTCACCCTTTCCTGCTATCAAACACTAGATCTTATTCATTCTTTCTAAATATATTTTTGTACCCACTAACCATCTCCATCTCCTGCTCCATTCTCCAATACCTTTCCCAGTTTCTGATAACCATTCTTCTACTCACTCATCTTCAGGAGTTGAATTGCTTTAATTTTTAGCTCCCACAAGTGAGTGAGAACATGCCAAGTTTGGTCTCTGTGCCTGGTTTATTTAACATAACATAATGTTCTCCAGTTCCATCCATGTTGCTGCAAATGATAGGGTCTCATTATTTTTGTGACTGAATAGTACTCTATTGTGTTATATGTGCTATGTTTTCTTCATTCATTTGTTGATGGACACTTCTAAATCTTGGCTATTTTGAATAGAGCTGCAGTAAACATGAGAGTGCAGATATCTCTTCTATATTTTTATTTGCTTTCTTTTGGGTATGTGCCTAGCAGTGGGATTACTGGATCATATTGTAATTCTACTCTCGGGTTTTTTTTTTTTTTTTTTTTTTTTGAGGAACCTCTAAACTGTTCTCCTTAGTGGTTGTACTAATTTACATTCCCACCAACAGTGTATGAGAGTTTCTCCACATCCTTGTTGGCATTTGTTATTGCCTGTCTTTCGGATAAAAGCCATTTTTACTGAGGAGGACATGATATCTCCTTATAGTCTTGATTTGCATTTTTCTGGTGATCAATGATATCGAGCAACTTTTCATATACCTGTTTGCCATTTGTATATCTTCTTTCGAGAAATGTCTATTCAGATCTCTTGCCCATTATAAATTGGGTTATTAGACTTTTTCCTAATGAATTGTTTGAACTCCTTATATATTCTGTTATGAATCCCTTGTCAGATAGGTAGTTAGCAGATATTTTCTCCCTTTCTGTGGATTGTCTTTTTGTTGAGTGTTTCTTTGTGGCAGAGAAGCTTTTTAACTTTATGTGATCCCATTTGTCTACTTTTGCTTTGGTTGCCTGTGCTTTTAGGGTTTTGCTCAAGAAATCTTTGCCCAGACCTATGTCCTGGAGAGTTTCCCCAAAGTTTTAGTTGTTTTATAGTTTGAGATCTTAGATTCAAGTCTTTAATCCATTTTGATTTTATTTTTGCATTTGGTGAGAGATATTGGTCTAGTTTTATTCTTCTGCATATGGATATCCAGTTTTCCTGGCACATTTATTGAAGAGACTGTCCTTTCTCCAATGTATATTCTTGTCACCTTTGTCAAAAATGAGTTCACTGTAGGTGTGTGGATTTGTTTCTGCATTTTCTATTCTGTTCCATTGGTCTATGTGTGTTTTCATGCCAGTACCATATTGTTTTGGTTACTTTAGCTCTGTAGTATAATTTAAAGGCAAGTAATATTATTCTTCCAGTTTTATTCTTTTTGTTCAGGGTGGCTTTGGCTATTCTGTATCTTTTGCGGTTCCATATAAATTTTAGGATAATTTTTTATATCCCTGTGAAGAATGTCATTGATATTTTTGCAGAGATTTCTTTGAATTCACAGATTGCTTTGGGTAATATGGACATTTAAACAATATTGATTCTTCCAATCCATAAGCATGTACTATCTTTCCATTTTTTGGTGTCTTTTTCAATTTCTTGCATCAGTATTTTGTAGTTTCTTTGTATAGATCTTTCACCTCTTTAATTCCTAAGTATTTTATTTTATGTGTAGCTATTGTAAAGGGGATTACTTTCTTGATTTGCTGTTGGTATATAGAAATGCTCCTGATTTTTATATGTTAATTTTGTAACCTGCAACTTTATTGAATTTGTTTATCAGTTCTGATAGTTTTCTTGTGGAGTCTTTAGGGTTCTCTAAACATAAGATCATATCATCATAAACAAGGATAATTTGACTTCTTTTAAATTTGGATGCCTTTTCTTTCTCTTGTCTGATTGCTATTGCTAGGACTTTCAGTGCTATGTTGAACAACAGTGGTGAAAGTGGGTAACCTTGTCAAGTTTCAGAATCTTAGAAAAAAAGCTTTCAGTTTTTCCCCATTCAGTATGGTGCTAGCTATGGGTCGGTCATGTATGGCCCAGAGTGTGTTGAGAAATGTCATCTGGGACCTAGGGCCTGGAATGAGGGCCTCAGAACTCTGCCTGGTGTTCTACTGTGGCTGAGCTGGTAACCAAGTCTCAAGACAAAGTTCTCATTACTTTACCCTCTCCTTCCTTCAAGCAGAAGGAGTCTCTGCCCATGGCCACCACTGCCCAGACCCATGGTTACCGCAACCTGGCTACCAGTGATATTTGTTCAAGGCTCAAGGCTCTTTAATAAGCAGGTGGTGAGTCCCTCCAGGTCTGGGTCTTTCTCTTCCAGGTAGTGAGTTCACTTCTGGCCTAGGATGGATCCAGAAATGTCCTCCAAGAGCTAAGGTCTGAATCTGACACTTCAGATGCTTTATTTTACTATGGCTGAGCTTATACCTAAGTTGTAAGACAAAATCTTTTTTACTTCTCTCTCTCCTTTCCTAAAATAGAAAAGGAGTGCTTCCTTTCCGTGAAGACACTATAGCTGGGAATGTGCTGGTCACACCTGAAGCCAGCATGACACTGGATCTTGCCCAAGGCCCATGACAACTGCTTCCAGGCTGCTGTGGATGTTTACTCAAGGCCCAAAGTCTCTTTATTCAGTAAATAATGAATCCTGACTGACTGGGTTCTTTCCTTCAGGGCAGTGGGTTCTTGCCTGACCCAGGGTAGGGCTAGAGATGTCATTCAGGAGCAATGTCCTGGAATGGGGCCCTCAGGACTCTGCTTGCTGCTTTATTTTACTGTGGCTGAGCTGGTATCCAAGTTGCAAGACAAAGTCCTCTTTCCTCTTCCCTTGCCTCCTGGAGCTGTGAGCAGTGATGCCTGTGGTCAGGGGAGGTATGATACAAGCACTTATTTGGCTGCCCCAGCTGATGTCTCAATAGGTCACATATACCTCAAGTCCACTGGCTCCATGTCCAGCACAACACTAAGACTTGCCCGGGAATTGCAGTCTTTGTGACCTAGACTGCCTATCAGGTTTATTTAGAATCCCAGAGCACTTTAGCCCATGATGGAGGGGCTAGCCAGAACTGAGGTTCCAACTTGCTGAGATGGATGATTCCCCAGGCTATGCTGGTCTACATGCTCCCTCCCTGTGTGCTGCCTGACACCCACCCTGTGTTGGTTTCTGCTGTGATAGGGCAGCACTGAGTTCCAATGCAAAGTTCCTCAGTCACTGTGCTGTCCCTTCCCTAGTGCACAGATTCTCTCTCTGCACCAAGCTCTGCTGCTGGCGATAGGCAAGGAGGGTGTTGGCCATTCAAGACTGTTTTTTCTAGTTCTTCAGTGCCTCTTTTCTTAATACGATGTTAAAACCAGGTATTATGATCATTCGCCTGATTTTTGTTCTTATGAAGGTGTGTGTGTGTGTGTGTGTGTGTGTGTGTGTGTGTGTGTGTGTGTGTGTGTGTAGCTAGTTATTCAGTTTGATGGTCCTGCCTGGGAGACAATCAGCAGGGGGTTGTATTCAGCCATGTTGCTCCTGGTCACCTTGGTTTCTATTGATACCTTGTTATCTGGATGCTGTATCGCTGACTAGTTTTGTTATTGTTTCTTTTTCCTCAGCCAGAGCCTAAAATGTTAGTGTTTCCTAGGCTCTTTTCTTGGTGTACCATGTACACACCCCCCTAAGTAATCTTTTCAGCTCTGATTTTAACTACAAGAATAATTGTTTTCTTACGTTCAAAATCGTCCTCTCCCCAAATTTAAGGTCCACTTAGGAAGCTCCTCCCTTGCTTGCAAACTGATCTTTCCCTTCATTATTGACCACATTGAGGTACTCTCATCCACTGGGCTAAGCTAACCAGCTAGGAACTATAAAAATCTTATGTCTTATTTACCCTCTATTAATTAGCCTGCCCTCTTAACATTACTTTGAAATTATTTTTCAATGCTATGCTTTTCTCTCTATCTCTTTTCTGAGGACTACTTTGGATTTTCTAATTTTTTAATATTCTCCCCTCATTTTTTTTTCCTCTGCCAACTCCTTCATACTGCAACCATCATCTGTCAGTTTCTTAAAACCACTTAGTGGTTCTCGTATTAGTTTTCCAGGGTATTTTGCCGTAACAAAGTACCACAGATTGGATGGCTGAAACAGCAGACATTTATTTTGTCACAGTTCTAGAGGCCTGAAGTTCAGTATTGATCTGTCAGCAGGGTTGGTGCCTCCTGAGGTCTCTCCCTTGGCTTGATGATGGCTGTTTTCTTGCTCAGCCCTCTCACAGCTGTCCCTTTATCTCTGTTCTCTGTGCCTTGATCTCCCCTTCTAATAAGGATATCATTTTTATTGGATTAGTTGGCAACTATTTTAATGTAATCATCCTTTTAAAGGCCCAGTCTCTAAATACAGTCACATTCTAAGGTTCTGGGAGTTAGGGCTTCAACATGTACATTTTGAGGAAACACAATTCAATCTATAACAGTTCCCATTGCCAAAATTTGTATTGCAGACAGTATCTTTCTAAGAATATGAATTCTAGATGTTCCATAAAAATGGTACTGTAAGAAAAAAAATTGGTTTCTTCATATTATAAATGAATATTGAAGATATTTCTTCATATTATTCTTTATATTATAAATGAATATGAAGATATTTCTTCATATTATTCTTCATATTATATTTCTTCATATTATAAACCAATATTGAAGATTGGTAATGCACTTCTGCAAATTAAAAGCTTGGAGAATTCTTGCTAAAAATAAATTTTCTTTCCTCTGTCTAATCTAATATCTCTCAAATTTATATGACCAAAAAATACTTCCTATATCCTCTATAAATAACCTGTAAAGCAAATGTTTCGTTGAACATAGTTGGGAAAACGCTGGCCACTAACATAATATATTATCCTTAATAATCTTACTCCTACCTAAGTCGAGAGCCTAATTCCTTTCCTTTGCCCCCTTTCTCCTCTACTGATGCCATAATATAGCATCTCTGTGCTTTCTAGAGGAAGCAAAATTAAGCCAGTAATATTTGACTATCAGTAAAATTTGACTAAGCCAGTAATATTTGAATGAAGTCTGTGCTACTTCATGTTCTTATGTTTTATACTTTGAGATACGCACCTGGTACTGTAATAGATGTTGAAGATAAATGTTGAGCAAGAGTCTTGATCCTGCCCTCACAGAGCTTACAGGCTGATTGGGCAAGAGACATTAATAATTATATTATGGGGGATTTTCCACCAAGATAGCTGAATAGGAACAGCTCTGGTCCATAGTTCCCAGTGAGAGTGATCCAGAAGGTGAGTGATCTCTGCATTTCCAACTGTGGTACTGAGTTCATCTCACTGGGACTGGTTAGTCAGTGGGTGCAGCCAAAGGAGGGCAAGCCGAAGCAGGGTGGGGCATCGCCTCACCCAGGAAATGCAAGGGGCTGGATAACTCCCTCTCCCAGCCAAGTGAAGCCATTGGGGACTTTTCCGGACACTCTCACACTCTGGCTCAGATACTCCACTTTTCTCATGGTCTTCACAACCCGCAGACCAGGAGATTCCCTCTGGTGCCTACAACACCAGTGCCCTGGGTTTCTAGCACAGAAGTGGGTGGCTGTTTTAGACGCTCTAAAAGCTTTTTTTTTTTTTTCTCATACCCCAGTGGCACCTGGAATGCCAGTGAGACAGAAATGCTCTCTGGGAGAGAGTGATCTGGCTCAGTGGGTCCCACCTCCATGAAGACCAGCAAGCTAAGATCCACTGGCTTGAAATTCACACAGCCAGTACAGCTTGACCTGGGATGTTCGAGCTCAGTGGGTGGAGGGGCATCCTCCACTGCTGAGGCTCGGGTAGGCAGTTTTACCCTGGTCTGTGTAAACAAAGTCACTGGGAAGTTTACACAGCAACTGGGCAAAGAACACAGCAGCTCAGCAAGGCCTCTGCAGGCAGACTGTCACCAGATGCCCTTCTTCTCTGAAAAGTGGCAGCAGCCTATCAGATACTTAAAAATAGAGCCCTGAACTTGCTGGGACAGAGCACCTGGGAAAAGGGGTGGTGGTGGGTTCTGCTTCAGCAGACTTAAACATCCCTGCCCAGCAGCTCTGAAGGGAGCAAGGGATCTCCCAGCACAGCGCTTGAGCTCTGATAAGGGACAGACTGCTTCCTCAAGTGGCTCTCTGAACCCCGTGTATCCTGACTGAGAGATACCTCATACAGAAGAGCTCTGGCTGCCATCTGGCAGGTATCCTTCTGGGACAAAGCTACCAGAGGGAGGAACAGGCAGCAATCCTTGCTGTTCTGCAGCCCCCCTCTCTCCGCCCCCTGTGGGTGATTCCCAAGCAAGCAGGGTCTGGAGTGGACTTCTAGCAAACTCCAGCAGACCTGCAGCAGAGGGGCATGACAACTACAAACCACTGCTCAAGGAAATAAGAGAGGACACAAAGGGAAAACATTCCATGCTCATAGATAGGAAGAATAAATATCATGAAAATGGCCATACTGCCTAAAGTAATTTATAGATTCAATGCTATCCCCATGAAGCTACCATTGACTTTCTTCACAGAATTGGAAAAAACCACCTTAAACTTCATATGGAACCAAAAAAGAGCCCGCATAGCCAAGACAATTCTAAGCAAAAACAAACAAACACACAAAAACATACTACAAGGCTACATTAATCAAAACAGCATGATACTGGTACCGAAACAGAGATATAGACCAATGGAACAGAACAGAGACCTCAGAAATAATGCCACACATCTACAACCATCTGATATTTGACAAACCTGTCAAAAACAAGCAGTGGAGAAAGGATTCCCTATTTAACAAATGTTGGGAAAACTGGCTAGCCATATGTAGAAAGCTGAAACTGGATCCCTTCCTGGTACCTTCTACAAAAATTAACTCCAGATGGATTAAAGACTTCAACGTAAGACCTAACACCATAAAAACCCTAGAAGAAAACTTAGACAATACCATTTAGAATACAGGCATAGGCAACGACTTCATGACTAAAACACCAAAAGCAACGGCAACAAAAGCCAAAATAGACAAATGAGACCTAATTAAACTCCAGAGCTTCTGCACAGCAAAAAAAAAAAACAATCAAGAGAGTGAAATGGTAACCAACAGAATGAGAAAAAATTTTTGCAATCTACCCATATGACAAAAGGCTAACATCCAAGATCTACAAAGAACTAAAACAAATTTATAAGAAAAAGACAATTCCATCAAAAAGTAGGCAGAGGATATGAACAGACACTTTTCAAAAGAAGACATTCATGTAGCCAACAAACATATGAAAAAAAGCTCATCATCACTAGTCTTTAGAGAAATTCAAACCAAAACCACATTGAGATACTATCCCATGCCAGTTAGAATGGCGATCATTAAAAAATCAGGGGACTACAGATGCTGGAGACAATGTGGAGAAATCAAAACACATTTACACTGTTGGTGGGAGTGTAAATTAGTTCAACCATTGTGGAAGACAGTGTGGTGATTCCTCAAGGATCTAGAACTAGAAATACCATTTGACTCAGCAATCCTATTACTAGGTATACACCCAAAGAATTATAAATCATTCTATTATAAAGACACATGCACATGCTGTTTACAACAGCAAAGACTTGGAACCGACCCAAATGCCCATCAATGATAGACTGGATAAAGAAAATATGGCACATATAGACCATGGAATACTATGCAGCCATAAAAAAGGATGAGTTCATGTCCTTTGCAAGGACATGGATGAAGCCTGAAAACCATCATTCTCAGCAAACTGACACAAGAACAGAAAAGCAAACATTGCATGTTCTCATAAGTGGGAGTTCAACAATGAGAATACATGGACACAGGGAGGGGGACATCAAACACGGGATCTGTCAGGAGGTGGGAGACTAGGGGAGGGATACCAGGAGATGGGGGGATTGGGGAGGGATAGCATTAGGAGAAATACCTAATGTAAATTACAGAGGGTTGGATGCAGCAAACCATGGCACGTGTATACATATGTAACAAACCTGCACATTCTGCACATGTACCACTGAACTTAAAGTATAATAAAAAAGTTATATTATTGAATGATCAACCTCTAACAAATACTATGTAGGAAAAATACGTAATGGTAGGAAAATTTAAAGGAGATCAGATTCAGTCTAAAGAGTCATGGAAAACTTGTGTTATTAATTTGATTAGGGACTAACTTTCTAGTTATATGGATAAAATCAGAGAGTCATTTTGTTCTTCAAAGAAAAAACATAAATATGCTAAGCTTGAGGAGACAAAATAAGCAGTAGTAAGGGGTCTTACCAAATGCAGTAGGAATGGCATAATGGACACCGTTGTATCATGTTGATTCAGATGTACCCACAGAGACAGTTATTTGGTCTATTATTTCGATAAGCCTGATTATTGTTCAAACTTCTAAGGAATTGAGGAAAGTGACTTCCCAGACACAACCCTTCTACCAAATATTTAAAATGGATAATTTTGAGCCAATTAAAGTTTTACATTTCACACATAGCACTGGCTGAAAATTCAAATACTAGAGTCATATAACTTGAGCCAATTGTATGTTTAAAGCCTATAGCATACAATTTAGGGAACCATAATTTATTTAATGACAAAATTACATTTACTTGGAGGCTTCAGGCTCTAAAAGTGAATTTTTCTTCATACTTGAGTACAGACATTGAAAATGTGATATTTGCAATGAGGCCTGAAGGATGAGTATTAGCTGGGAAGAGAGAATAGCCTGAGAAAATGCCATGCGGTAGAAGAAAAAAAAAAGGTTTTTGGTTTTGTTTTTCTTGGAAATTGGAAGGTCAGCATGGCTACAAAAGAGAGAAAAGCAGGAGTGTAATGAAAGAAGGACAAGGCTGAAGCCCAATTACATCTCATTTGATAGGATCTATTCTCACAGTAATGGAAAACCATTAGAACTTCAGCCTGGGGGATTTGGCCTGCTCTATGGAAATACCACTACCCGAGTGGTTCATGAAATGCATGTTTTCCAGTTCCAGAGGCTGAGAAATCCAAGAACAAGGTGCTAGCAGATTTGGTGTCTGGTGACGGCCAGTTCATACATGATGCCTCCTCTGTATGTTTTCACATGGCAGAAGAGATAAGGCAGCACTCTGCCAGCTCTTTTACAAAGGGACTGATTTAATTCATGACAGTCATTTGTTGAAATACTAACCTTCAAGGTGATGGTATTAAAAGGTGGGACTTTTGGAGGTGATTAGGTTATGAGGGCAGAGCCACTATTTGGCCCTTTTAAAAGAGGCCCAAGGGAGCTGCCTTCACCCTTCTGTTATGTGAGGACTCGAGGACACTGTGAAAAGATGTCTACGAGGAAGTGAGCCTCCACCAGATGTGGAATCTGCCAGCGCCTTGATCCTAGACTTTACGTCCTCCATAACTGTGAGAAATTTCTGTTTATAAGCCACCCTGTTTATGGCATTTTGTTATAACAGCTGGAATGGACTAAGGCAAACACCCTG
The DNA here is from genome assembly GCA_004027715.1 of Plecturocebus donacophilus. NCBI lineage: Eukaryota > Metazoa > Chordata > Mammalia > Primates > Pitheciidae > Plecturocebus > Plecturocebus donacophilus. The sequence continues at coordinate 10,793 of PVKP010021072.1, read as the reverse complement.
CAAAAGATTAATGTCATCCGAGGGGTGATATTTTTCTAAGAAGAGAAAATTGGAAGAAGATCTAGTATGTTTGAATATAGTTAGGAGTATAGTATATAACTGAAAGAGTCTTTTGTTGAATTAGTGAAGAGCATATATAAAATTAATCAAATTGAAGAGACAAATATTGGCTCAAAGGAAGCAAAATGTTATAAAAGAAAGAAAATATAATTGTAGTATACTCAGTTTAGTTCTCTAAATCAAAACCAAAATTTCACTCATTAGTAAATTGGGAGGACGTGTGTGTGTGTGTGTGTGTGTGTGTGTGTAGTGGGGCTGGAGAAGGCATTGTGAAAAGATATAAATCCTCATCTTCCAAAAAAAAAAAGGAAGTCAATAGGTAATTTCAAAGAAAAAATACAGAAAGTAGGAAAATGTATTAACATGTTGCATATACAGAGCTATATCCAATGTAATGTTTTGGTATTTAACACCACATTGAAAAATTCAAAGTGGTAGCCACTTGCAAGCAAGATAGGGGATGGCAGAGGATAAAGAGACTGATAGAGCCCTTTGACACGCTGTGATGGTTAATACTGTCAACTTGATTAGATGGAAGGATGCAAAGTATTGATCCTGGGTGTGTCTGTGAGGGTGTTGCCAAAGGAGATTAACATTTGAGTCAGTAAGCTGGGGAAGGTGGACCTATCCTTAATCTGGGTGGGCACAACCCAATCAGCTGCCAGCACGGCTAGAATATAAAGCAGGCAGAAAAATGTGAACAGATTAGACTGGCCTAGCCTCCCAGACTACATCTTTCTCCCATGTTGGATGCTTCCTGACCTTGAACATCAGACTCCAAGTTCTTCAGTTCTAGCACTCGCATTGGCTCTCCTTGCTCCTCAGCTTGCAGACAGTCTTTTGTGGGACCTTTTGTGGGACCTTTTGTGTGAGTTACTACTTAATAAACTCCTCTCTCCCTCTCCATCTCTCTCTCTCTCTCTTTCTCCATATATATATATACATGAGAGACAGAGAGAGAGAGGGATACACACACACACACACACACACACACACATGTAATTTCATACACACACACACTCTAAGCACTCTCTATATATATATAGAGAGAGAGAGAGAGGAAGAGAGAGAGGGATACTAATTTCAATATATATTATATTATACATATATATATATATATATATATATATATATATTCTGTTAGTTCTGTCCCTCTAGAGAACCCTGATGAATACACACTCTAAGCACTGCAGCAGTATTTTTGTAATAAAAATCAAATCTTGAAGAGGAAATAAGAGAATAAAAAACCAAAAAATCTGAAGTACATGATAAGAGAAAATGCCATGCCTCTCTATATGGCTTGAATTTATAGCAATTAAGTTATATCATTTTTATAATAAAAGATCTATTTTAAAAACTAAATCTATATACAAATAAACATAATGTACAAATAAGCTGGTTAGGCTTATTTTATAATGAATTATTTTATAATGAATATTATTAACAGTGGCTTTTGAAAAAGTTTAAGCAAGGAAATAAACTTTATTGCACCATTTGTTTTATCATTCTGAGATTACGATTATTTTCCTTTTAAAGTGTTTTAAATGTATAGATAGAAATTTTATTCCACCACTGTAAAATATTGTCCTCTTTTCTTCTTTCTGACAATAGTAATATGTTCTTCAACTATTAATCTGTGTACTCAAATAAATATTTTTACTTAATTGCCTGATTCTTTCTTGTCATGATGTTCCTTTAAGACCATCTTAATATTCTTATAGGGAGGACATTTTTTACGTTTTCTAAGCTTTCTTTGCCTTTTAAAGTATACTGAATATCAGAGAGTTACAGTCTTACTATTTTAATATAGACATATTTTGGAATGTGACTCAGCAGGTTTAAATATGAGTTCTGCCACTCAATAATTGTATAACTCTGAGCAGGTAGTGGTGTCTTTCTGAGTTTTCATTTCTTCATTTTAAAAATGGAAATTATTTTTTACACACACTGTGAGCATAAGGATTATAAATAATATAGTATAGTATTGAGTCTCTATATAGTAGTTTATCAGTAAATGATTAGTATTACTATTAATTTAGGCTAGGTGGTGTTATGGGGCCTGAATGTTTATGTCCCTTCCCAAATTTATATTTTGAAGCCCTAAGCCCCAGTGTGGTAATATTTGGAAGTGGACCTTTGTGAAGTAATTAGGTTTAGATGAGGTCATGAGGTTTGGGTCCCCTTAATGGGAATATAAGCAGAGAAAGACAGACCAGAGTTCTCTCTCTCTGTGTCATGTGAAGACACAGCAAGAAGCCATCTGTGAGATGTGAGAAATAAATATCTATTGTTTAAGCCATCCAGTCTATCATATTTTGTTATAGCAACCAGAGCTGACCAAGACAGATTTTGGTATTGAGAGTGGTTCTAATAGAATAGAATTTTAAGGAGGAGGTTTCTGACTTGCTTCTGAGGTTTCTGGAATTGCCTCTCTAACCTAATGTGATTAGATTTAAATATGCTGAAGACTCTATGTCTAGAAGTAAACAGAGCTTTGCTAATCCATGGCATAATCTGGCAATACAGATGTGCAAAATACCTCTGTTAGATATTCTTAATCAACCACTTACAAGAAGCAAGGAGCTAAGTGACTATGTATATGATACAAGAGAATATTTTTGAAAATCTAATGAATATAGTGACTGGTTGACTAGTTGCTTCTAGTAGCACTGGACAAAGTGGTGAAGAAAAAGGACTACCTCAGGTTTTCAAATCCCCAGCTAAAAGTGTTGCACAGATGACTTGAAGCCTTCTGTTAGTGTTCTGAAGGAAACACACTTATCTCCTGTAGCTACAGGGCTGAGATCCTTGAAAATCAAACACAGAAACTTATCTTGTGATTGGCTGAATTACAAAGCAAATTAAACTCCCAGCCTCACAGAGTGTCTACTGTTAAAGTGAAGGCATTGATTGAGAAAGAATGGGATCCTTTCAGTTGGAATGAGGTTTTGTGGGAAAGACCCACATGAAGCAGCTGGGGACATTGAATCCCTAAATTCGAATGAATCCTCTTTGCCAGTGGAAGTGGACTTCCCACCATAAGTACAAGCAGATTTTCCACCCCTAGTTGTAACAGTTTCTGCACACTCAGTGGCAGTGACCTCTCCATCCCTGGTTGAGGGCATTAACCCTGCATTGCCAGAGGAGTTTATTACAGAATGGCCTCCCTTGAGATAGTGGCCATGCAATAGTGATTCTCCTTAGGACCCACCCTATGACCCTTTTATGCTTTTAAACCTTTCACTAAACTAAAGTCCCAGCAGGCCCTTAAAGGTGAGGTACAAAGTGTGACTTATGAGAAGGTGTGCTGCACTCCAAAAGAACTAGTTGAATTTTCTAATTTATACAGATGGAAATCTGGGGAAAACTATGGAAATGGATATTGAGGGTATAGGACAATGATAGAAGGAAAATAAAGTGGAACTAGGCCAAATTATTCATTTAGTTAGTTATTTTTGAGGTGGGGTTTCACTATGTTGCCTAGGCTGGATTTGAACTTCTGAGTTCAAGAGATTCTCCTGCCTCAGCCTCCCGTGTAGCTAGAACTACAGGTGTATGTCAAAATGTCCAGCTCCCAATTTATTGATATGGGCTCACCGAGCAGTGGTTCTGCCTTTAAGTTTGCAGCTCAGGCAGTTAGGAGGGGCTCCTCTTTGGTTGGTCAGCTGAAACATGGACCCAACGGTGACCAACAGCAGGTGAATTAGAAGGGCTGAATCTGCCTTGGTTTAACGAGAAGAAAGGATTCAAAGGCGTAGGAAGACTAGAATGTTAGACAGGATTTGTCTTTCAAGACCTTCTTATACCCACACTTGGAGTACCTAGAGGACATGCTTTTCACCACTACTATGAGAAAGAAATCTGTGAGGTGGGGGAGGGAGAAGCATTTTTAAAGACTTCTGTGATCACTCTTCTCTGTAGGCCAGGCCTTAGAGTGAGAACCGCAGTCACTATATTGGATCAGTGCAATGGGAGTAACTGCAATGGGAGTCATTGGATCCCAAGGTGGCAGGAGCCAAGTGGTGGCACTCAACCACCAAAAGCAAAATGTGTATCATTATTGTAATGGACAGCAGAGTCAAGGCAGCAATCAGAATACTCTGACTCACACAGACCTCAGATGTTTGCTAGTTAATCTTGGTGTTTCCAGAAGTGAAATAGATAGGAAGCTTACTAATTCTTACATGACCTGTATAAGCAGAATAGTTTTAGGTCAAATGCACAAACGTCTAACCTGGATTACATAAGCAGATGTATGGTCCCTCAGTCAATTCCCAGATGAGCTATTTGCACTCTGAATGAAAGGGAGATTAGATCCGCTTGAGGAAGGATTCTGGTACACTACCAAAGATGCTTACTGTTAATCTTTCTCCCAGCCTTTTCCAAAGGGACCTATGGCCTTTTAAAAAAGTAATTGTGCATGGAGAAAAAGGAAGTAATTAGACCTCTCAGGGATTACTGGACACAGGCTCTAAAATGACACTATTTCTAGAAAACCCAAAATATCACTGTGGTTCCCTGTTAGAGTGGGGCCTTATGGAGATCAGGTGATCATCGCAGTTTTAGCAGATCCATCTCACAGTGGGCCCAGTGGGTCTCTCAACCCATCCTGTGGTTATTTCCCAAGCTCCAGAATGCATAATTGAAACAGATATTCTCCCCAGCTGGCAGAAAACCCACATTAGTTCTCTGACTGCGGAGTGAGGGGTTATTAGGTTGGGGAAGGCCAAGAGGAAGCCACTAGAACTGTGTCTACCAAGGAAAATAGTAAATAGTAAACAATATTCCATCTGTGGAAAGCTTCAAGATATTATTGCCACCACCGAGGACCTGAAAGGTACCGGTGTGGAGACTTCTATCACATTTCCATTCAACTTATCTGTTTATACCCTGTGTAGAAGACAGATGAATCTTGGAAAATTGGAGTGGATTATCATAAGCTTAACCAAGCAGTAGCTCCAATTATTGCTGCTGTATCAAATGTAGTTTCACTGCTTGAGCAAATCAACACATTCCCTGGTACCTGGTATGCAGCTAATGATCTGATAAATGCTTTTTTCTTCATATCTGCAAATAATGACCACCAGAAGCAATTCGCTTTTAGCTGGCAAGTCGATACCTTTTCACTCTCCTTTATCAAGGGTATAGCAACTCTTCAGGTTTATGTCATAATTTAGCTTGCAGGGATCTAAATTGCCTTTCCCTTTCACAAATTACACTGGTCCATTACATTGATGACCTTATATTGATTGGACCTAGTGAGCAAGAAGTTGCAACTACTCTAGTCTTCTTTGTGTATCAGAGAATGGGAAGACATTTGTGTATCAAAGGATGGGAAACCAACAAAATTTCAGAGGCTTTCTGAATCAGTGAACATTTAAGGGGTCCAGTGATATGGGCCATGACGAGATAGCTCCTTTAAGGCGAAGGATATGTTGTTGCATGTGGCTGCTTCTGCAATGAGAAAAAGAGACACAGTGCCTAGCGGGCCTCTTTAGATTCTGGAGTTAGCATTCTACTCATTTGGGTGTGTCATTCAAATCCATTTATCGGTGACTGTAAAAGCTGCTAATTTTGAGTGGGGCCCAGAGCAAGAGCGGGTTCTGCGGGTACTACTGTATAAGCTACTCTGTATAATCCAGCAGATTAAATGGTTCTTGAACTGTTAGTGACACATAGGCATGATATGTGAATTTCAATACAGAACCTTAGGATTTTGAAGAAAAGCTCTGTCATCTTCCATAGAAAATTACTTTTTTTTTTTGGTAACACAGCTCTTGGCTTGCTATTGGGTCATAGTAAAGACCAAATGCTAAACCATGGGCCACCACGTTACCATGGGACCTGAGATGCTCATTATGATGAGCATTGCTTCTGATGCAGCCGGTTTGATAGAATGGTGGAATGGCCCTTTGAAGACTCAACTACAGCACTATCTATGTAGCAATATCTTGCAAGGATGAGGCAAAGTTCTCCATAAAACTGTATGTGTCTGAATTATCTTCCAGTGGGGGTTATCTGACCTGCCAAGCCATAAAGCTGGGTGTGCATAGCATCATTTCATCATCAAATGGAAGTGATACACATTTTGACAGGCCTGAGCAGGCCCTGAAGGCACAAGTAAGTTACACGAGCAAGTGGCTCAATTGTCCATGGTCTCTACTTCAGCTACGTGGGCGTCGCTTTCTCAGCCTGCGCCTATGGCCTTATAGGGGGTTCTCTAGGACCAGCTGAGGAAGGAAGGGGACATTCAGGTCTGTTTTACAGATGGTTCTGCATGATATGCAGGCAGCACCTGAAAGTGGACAGCTGCAGCACTACAGCCCCTTTCTGGGACATCCCTGAAGGACTGCGGTGAAGAGAAATCCTCTCAGTGGAAAACACTTTGAAAAGGGTACCTGGTTGTTTATTCTGCTTGGAAGGAGAAAAAGCCAGCAATGAGATTATGTACCAATTCATGGCCTGTGGTAAATGGGTTAGCCGAATGTTCAGGGACCTAGAGGGAACATATTTAGAAAAGTGGTAACAAGAAAATCTTGCCGAGAGGCATCAAAGTATGAAATTATTTATGTCACATGTGAATTCTCACCAAAGGGTGACATCAGCAGAGGAAAGTTATAATCATCAAGTAAATGGGATGTCCTCTTCTGTGGGTACCAGTTAGCTTTTCCCCCCATTGTTACTCAATGGTCTTATGAACAGAGAGGCCATAGCGGCAGGGATGGAGATTATTCATCAGCTTAGTACCGTGAACTTTCATCCACCAAGGCTGACCTGATTGTGGCCATTGCTGAATGCCTAATCGGCTAGCAGGAGAGACCAAGAGAGTCCACCATTCACTGCTGGTGATCAGCCAGCTACCTGGTGGTAGGTTGATTACATTGGAACACTTCTGCCATGGAGGGAACATCATTTTGTTCTTACTGAAATAGACAGTCTAAATATGAATTTGCCTTTTCTGCATCCAATGAGTCTGACAAAACTACCATCCACAGATTTCTAGAATGCCTTATCCAGCATTATGGTATTAGACACAGCATTGCTTCTGATGCAGCCGGTTTGATAGAATGGTGAAATGGCCTTTTGAAGACTCAGCTACAGCACCAGCTATGTAGCAATACTTGCAAAGCTGAGGCAAAGTTCTCCGTAAAACTGTATATGCCTGAATTATCTTCCAGTATATTGTGCTGCTTCTCCCATAGCTAGGATTTTGTTCTTACTGAAATAGACAGTCTAGATATGAATTTGCCTTCCCTGCATACAATGAATCTGCAAATACTACCATCCATAGATTTCCAGAATGCCTTATGCAGCATCATGGTATTAGACACAGCATTGCTTTTGATGCAGCTGTTTTGTTAGAACGGTGGAATGGCCTTTTGAAGACTCAGCTATAGCACCAGCTATGTAGCAATACCTTGCAATGGTGAGGCAAAGTTCTCCATAAAACTGTGTATGTCTGAATTATCTTGCAGTACATTGTGCTGCTTCTCCCATAGCCAGGATTTATGGGTCCAGGAATCAAGGAACAGAAATGAGAGTGGAACCACTCACTAGTACTCCTAGTGATCCCACTAGCAAAATTTTTGCTTCTCGTTCCTACCACCTTATGCTTTGCTGACCTAGAGGTCTTGGTTCCAAAGGGAAGAATGCTTCCATTAGGAGACACAACATGATTCCATTGAACTGGAAGTTGAGACTACTACCCAGCAACTTGGGATTCCTCATGTCTCTGAATCAACAGGAAAATAAGGGATTTACTGTGCTGGCAGGGGTGATTGATCCTGACTACTAATTGGAGATGGAACTGCTACACCACAATGGAGGTACAAAAGTGTATGTCTGGAATACAGGAGAACCCTGAGGGTGATTAAGATTAATGGAAAATGACGACAACCCAATCTAGACAGGACTGCTAATGTCATTAAGGAATAAAGGTTTGTGTCACCTACCAGATAAAGAAACGTACCCAGCTGAGGTGTTTGCCGAAGGCCAAGGAAATATAGGGAGAAGATAGTTATAAATGGCAGCTATGACCAGTTATGGAAATTAGGACTATTTCCTCCTTATCTTGTTCTGAATATGCCTCTGTGCGTCTCTGTGTGTGTGTGTGTGTGTGTGTGTGTGTGTGTTTGTGTGTGTGTTGATAGATAGATTTACCATAAGGAAATGGCTAATGCAAGTATGGAAGCTGAGAAGTCTAAGATCTGCTGCCAGCAAGCTATATATGTCTGTTTTCTTTCCTTTCCTGTTCCCTTAACATGTATTGACTTTATATCATAGTATTTATTTATTTATTTTGAGACGGAGTTTCACTCTTGTACCCAGGCTGGAGTGCAATGGTGCCATCTTGGCTCACTTCAACGTCCATCTCCTGGGTTCAAGTGATTCTTCTGCCTCAGCTTCCTGAGTAACTGGGATTACAGGTATGTATCACCACATTCAGCTAATTTTGTGTTTTTAGTTGAGATGGGGTTTCACCATGTTGGCCAGGCTGGTCTCAAACTCCTGACCTCAAGTGATCTGCCCACCTCAGCCTCCCAAAGTGCTGGGATTACAGGTGTGAGCCACTGTGCCCAGCTATATCATAGTATTTAAGTACTGTTAATTTTACATCTTAGTATTTAAGTTATAGGATATCAAGGATAAGAGTAAACATCCCTCAAGAACTTTGCCTCTTCTTCTGGGGAAGGGATTAGTGCATTGCTGCATTTACAGTTCTATGCAGGGTAGTTTTATCATGTTAGATGGAATTATGAATTTATTATTTTCTTTATTTGGAGATAAAATATGTTAAGAAGATGCATTTGAGTGCCAAACTGGCAAGGAGTAGACTTGTGATGGTTACACTTATGTGTCAACTTGACTGGGCCACTGGGCACCCAGAAAATTATAATTTCTGGGTGTGTCTGTGATGGCGCTTCTAGATGAAATTAACATTTGAATTAGTAGACTGAGGAAAGCAGATTGCCCTTACCAATGTGGTTGGACTTCATCCAAATCTGCTGAAAGGCCTGAGTAGAATAAAAGGCTGAATAAGATAGAATTCTTTCTCTCTGACTGTCTCTGAATGGGGACATTGGTCTATTTCTGTTTTTGGACTTAGACTCAGACTGAAACTTATGCCATCAGCTTTCTTGGCCCTCAGGCCTTCAAAGTCAGACAGGAACTTACATCATCTGCTCACCTCGTTCCCAGGCCTTCAGACTCGACCTGGAACTATACCATCAGCTCTCCAGAGTCTCCAGCTTGCTGACTGCAGATTTTGGACTTCTCAGCCTTCATAATTACATGAGCCAATTCCTTATGGTAAATTTATCTATCTGTCTGTCTGTGTGTCTATGCACTTACCTATCTTTCTGTTTACTGTCTGTCTATCAATCAATCACCTACCTACCTCCCTATCTTCTATTGGTTCTATTTCTCTAGAGGACCCAGACTAACATAGATTTGAAAGGAAAAAAACAGGATCTTAGTGTATCCAGATTTTCTAAAACATGATTCTTTATATTGATAGAAACTGTGTGTTTCTTTGTGACATAAGATGCAGAGGAATATAGTATTGGGATGGTTTTTAAAAACTGCAAACAGATCAATTTCTGTTTCCTACAGGAACTACTTTGTAGATCCTTTTAGAACAGCCTGAGTGAGCTACTGAGGGTGTTGAAAGGTAGAAAATATTGATTTATGTCAATATCAAATATATTTTCTTTTACCAGGGGGACCTTTTCTTCCATCCTACTACATTACTACACTCTGCATAAAGTCACCTTTCATGGAAACAAAGGTCTCTGCAAAATGTTTCAAGGGAAAAGATAAGAAGCATATGTTTGTATTGGATATACATCTTCTACCTACATTTCTGTATAGGTCAAAGAAAAAAGTAAAGTACTTTAAATATAGATTTTGCCATTATGGACAGGAGATGATGAATGCAGAAACTGAAGACCCAAAGCTGTCAGAAAAATCTGACTTAGCCTCCTTAGACATTTAAGAAATAAAACATAAATAGATCACAGAAGAAAGTCTCTCATCTCTGAGGGACTGCTGGGCACAGATTTTGTGCATCTTCTCCATTAACTGGGTCATCATTGATTAATGAATTCTTCTAGTGCTCTTGACATACTCATTCAGTATTAAACTGAACTTGATTCGACTGAATTCATGGGGCTCCAGCAGAGGGCGTGATTCACAAATGCTGGAATCGGGGACGCTTTAGCAGTATAGTCTAAAAATGCAAAGATAGATTTGGAATTTCCAGCCTATTTCAACCTTTTCCTTTTGCAGCGTGCTATATTCAGGTAATCAGTAATTCAAATTAATATGAAAGGACAATGAGAAACAGTAAGCTGAATTTTTGGAGAGATATTAATTATTGAATAAAATATTTTAAAATATTTACTGGAATGGGGTTTTAAAAATAAATTGCATTTTTCTTTAAAATGCATGGAATGTGTCTTCTTTTGTCAACATTAGTTGCCTTATTGATATTGAATCCAGAAGCTGAGGGAAGAAAAAAGAAACCTTTTTTTTTTTTAAATGCCAAGTTAACAGCATTATCTTAGGGAAGAAAAGTGACTGTAGTGAGCAAGTACCTAGAGCTTGATAAGAGTTTTTAATAATAAATTCTAAACATCAGTAAATAAAACACCAATGAATAATAATGAATTTTGCTCCTTAGGCAAGTGTCATATATATATATATATATATATATATATATATATATATATACA